>JALIZH010026455.1:0-59814 GCA_030522465.1 Rhipicephalus appendiculatus
TGTTGCGTGGACGATGTGGCTGTGTGTCCGTGTCATCGCTCTTGTGGGTGCATATTCGCGCTGTTACTCCTTCGCCCTACAATGAACCAACTTGCTGCTGCCCAAATCACGGCAACAACTTCACTGATTTGCCTTTCAGAAGAATAAAGCGCTATATATATATATATATATATATATATATATATATATATATATATATATATATATATATATATATATATATATATATATATATATATAAAACTAGTTCTTGGAAGTCCCGGAGTGGTTTTGAAAACTGTGGACATTTTGTACTCGCACTCTTTCAGGTCATGTGTTGTTCCGTGTAATTGGACAGTTAGCTAGAGTCGCAGTGCACGCAAGAGACCAACCATAATTTCAACACTTTGACACATCATCCCTCACAAATGTTGAGGGTGTTTTGGTGAAATAGTACGTTTTGCATTCACAATGTGCGAAGGGATCGCACATTGTGCATATTTCGTTGAATACCGGGGATAGCAAAAACCGCTACTTTCTTCAGAAGGGAACGTTTCCCTAATACGTAATAAGACGCAGCTGGGAAGTAAGACCCAACACTTCGCTTTTGTTTTTAAAACACCAAGTGCGCAGAGCGACTAAGGCTACTTCTATTAAAAGAAAAAATTGATGAAATCATACACACATTCACAACGCTCTGACAACGTACAGTGCCGTCCACTGTTAGGGGCGAACGCGCGAGCGCGTGGCCGCGCTCCGCAGAGCGCCACTGCTGCCAGCGCGGCGGCGCATCGAAGCAAAGCTGCGCAGGCGCGGCAGTGCCTGCAGGCGTGGCTTCGCGTCCTCTGCTACATTTCTCGCACTCCTGGGCGCGCCGAGCTTGCACTGCCGTGAAACAAACTTTGCTTACAGTGTCGTGTATTAAGGCGAAAGCCTTTAATGTCTCATGCTCACGTCCGTCCGTCCGTTCCTCCGTCCGTCCGTCCGAGCCCTGGCACGGTGCGAGGTGGCCGCTGGGGTGCGCAGACGGACGCCGGTCGCGTCGGAGTCTACAGCGCTCGCGCTTTGCTTGCGTACCGTCGCCGTGCCCAGCGTTTGCAATCATTCTGACCGACGCAGTCTCAATGGACACATGCGTTCGGCTAAACACACTTTGGAATTTACAAAGGGTCCGTCTATTTAGGCGCTGGAACGCGGATGGCGTTTGCGCGATGCGCAAAGTTCGAGAAAATACGAACGCATGCGAAGGGAGAAAGATTAGTCTCGCGTCTCGCTGAGATTCGCGGAACAAAAATTAAAAAACAAAACACGCACACAGTCTGTTTGTGTGCCATCCCACTGAGAGTGTAAAAGAAAAAAAGACATGGCATTGTCAGTCGAATGGCCACAAGCTTTCGCCGAACACACTTTGGAATGTACAAAGTGTCCTTCAATTTTTTTCCTGCAGCCAATACAACCTTTAGTTTCAGTGTCGCAACTTGGAGACCGGCAGATTTAGAACGCCAGTGAAGTGCACTTAATGATAGAATTACTTCAGAAAAATACAGTTTCGTAGCTTTGAATTGAAGGTCATAAAAAGTTATTTTCGAGTAAGCAGTCTCAGCGAATTTTTCGTTTCTTAAGAATAATTCCCAAGGCAACGTTAGCACAGACATTTCCGTGTCGGCTGTAATGAGCATAGTGAGTGTTGGAATTTCGTGTGCATTTTTAGAGGGAGCGTGTTCAGGGGTGTTCCTTGGCCGTCCTTTTACGGTCTTGAACACAGGCGTGCGACGGCGCGAGTGGTATCATCCTATAATATATAAAACAGTTGGAGTGCTTACTTTGAAACGTAAACATCAATAATTTAAATGAGACTCTTTTACATATAACTCATTGAAATAGAAATTCATTTACGTGTTTTATAGACGCTAATATCAGGCTTTTTTTTCTTGCGTGAAAAATAAAACGACACATTGGAGCGGTATAGAACAAAGAACAGATCGACAGTTTATTCATGAAAAAAAAAAGGCCAAGAATATTTATGGCTAAAACAAAATTAGATTAGATTAGATTAGACACACCACATATACCTCTTGTGGACGTTGCAGCATGAAGATGAGCAAAATGGCGGGTCTGCTTTTCGAGACTCCAAATAAAGACGGATCGTGGCTTTGCGGCAAATACTAGCTTGAGCGCTTTTTCGCTTCAATATCGGGTGGCTTCTACGGCAGCGTCAATGACAGCCCGCATCCTGCCTGGCAGAGAGCTGTACAGGGATGCGCAAAGGCCGCGGTTGGCTCTAAGCTGTTCCCATTCTTCTTCTACAGCAGCCCACAGTGCATCCGACGAGTATCTGAACCTCCGTTGCAGAAAATGCTGTGTGTCTTCATTTGAGGGCTTTTAACACCTTTTTTTTTACGATGAGAGAAGTTCGAACAAAGTCCATAATGAAGTTGTGGGCGTAGGTAAAAATAAGAATTGCAATTTCATAAAAGCGTTGGTCATAATGTCGTATTCTACGCTTACTTTCGAAAACAACCATTACTCTCGCTCTGGAAACATTGTATTTCAAATTTCAGTTAGATTTATGTTCAATATATCCTGAAAGAAATAAAGATTGGATATTGCGCCTTAGGTTTAAGCAGCGCACGGGTTCGTAATGCCATACAAAGTTTCGTTCTACACGTACTACGTACAAATACTACGCACTACACGTACTACGTTCACATTTCTCGGCTCACATGAGCTGTTTCTCACCGTCAGTTGTCCAGGCGCCATACACGCTGCCATAGGCGTGCGCAGGGTTACCTATGAAGGGGGGAGGGGGGGGGCGAAGGTTCATCGCAGTGCCCCCCTCCTTATTAAGTCAATGTATGGGGCACATCTTGCGCCCCCCCTCTTAGGGTGACTAGGGGGGCCGGCCGCCCCCTCTGCCCCCTTCCTCCGCACGCCTATGAGCGCTGCCGTTGGTCCCATCTTGTGGTAAATGTCGACTCGTCGGTGAAGACGACATTTTGCCACTCTTGAGTCCAGTGCTTGTGTTCCTGGGCAAACACGAGGCGCCTCTCTTTGTTCGCCGCGCTGACCATAGGCGTGCGCAGGGTTCCCCCTTCAGGGGGGGGGGGGGGCGAAGGTTCGTTGCAGCGCCCGCCTTCCCTATTAAGTCAATGTATAAGGCAGGCTTTGCGCCCCCCCCCCCCCCCCCCTTCTTAGGTGACTAGGGGGAGCGGCCGACCCCTCTGCCCCCCCTCGTGCGCACGCCTATGGCGCTCACTATCGGCGTTTGGACAGCTCTCCTGCTTTTGAGGCCCACTGTAGGCGACGTTTTACCGTCGTATACGATGCAGCCGACACCCCCGCAATTGGCTTCAGTTCTCAGACGGTTGACGCAGGAAAGTCATCTTCCGTGGTCACCTTCGCACGGGCCTTCCGGGGAGCATCCTTTATCCTGCGCTTGGTCCTGTAAGCTTGAATGATTCGATTCACAGTTTTTAACGGCCTGTTCGTGATTCTTGAAATTTCCCT
Source organism: Rhipicephalus appendiculatus (assembly GCA_030522465.1). Classification (NCBI taxonomy): domain Eukaryota; kingdom Metazoa; phylum Arthropoda; class Arachnida; order Ixodida; family Ixodidae; genus Rhipicephalus; species Rhipicephalus appendiculatus. The sequence goes on from JALIZH010026455.1 coordinate 3,487, forward strand.
CTGTGAATATTCTTAAAGGCTAAGCTCAACAATACGCATTATTTCTTCTTCGGGAACGCGTGGCATCGTCTGATCACGCACACCCCCCTAAATGTTTGCAGAGAAAAGAACTGGGCTTCAACTGCAATCGTCTTTTTATCACCGCTAGAGCATGGGAAAAGAGAACTGTATCAAAAAGTTTTATCTTATGGTTTCGGGTGATCGTGTCGCGGTGGCACGGCCTGCTCTGAACGCTAGTAACACAATTGAGGGTGCACAATATTTTTCATCTTGAGCTGGTCACGCGCGAGCAGTGCCGGGATTGAATGCCCCATGGCCACCTTGGCTGCATCGCGGTGAAAGCGAAATGCTGGAGGCCCGTGTACTTAGGTTCAGGTGCCCTTTTAAGAACACCAGATGGTGAAGATTTCCGGGGCCCTCCGCTACGACGTCGCTCATAAGCATATCTTTGTTTTGTGACTTAAAACCCCAACAATTATTATAACAAGTGTAAGCGTGATCACAGTGTAATACCATCCGACGAAATTCCATAGCCGATACACTAGCATAAATGCGACCACAATCATCCATTGCGCTCACTGGTATAGCTTGAATGTAATGAAAGCCGTCGCTTTACTAATACACCGATTCAACGTGAAAATACGCCCGTTTGTTTCCATTCTTTCATTTAATTCGGCGTCATCAATATTTCGGGTGCAACTTCACTCCCTTTCTCCCCTCGCCCCAAGAGAAACATGAAAATCAAGAGAAACATTAAAATCAAAATAGCCTGGAAAAAAATGAGAAGTCGTTAGTGTTCCTAAACTTATGATGATGATATGTGGCTTTTAATGGCGCAAGTGCCATGCTTGGCCAAATAGCGCCATGACAAATGATGAAAGAGTGACAATGACCGGTGTTTTACGATGATATGTAAAAGGATGTGGACTATGATAATGTTACGTGGCTGTAAAGCGGCCTAAAATTCCGCGCTCTAACGCGGGTAAAACATATAGGTATTAAAATTATGAGGGTGATGTGATATCTACGTACGCGAAATGAATGGCAATGCTAGGGTTGATAAAACAGTGGTGGAGATATGGCATAAGCACGATTTCCTCGTCGACGCCCTTGAGACTAAGGGCCGCGAGGCAGGTGCTTTCCCTAACGTAGCCACCGTAGCTGCGACCTCTGTACAGAGGTCATGCTACGGATCACCTCGAAAGATGGGGTGAAAACTATGAACTTCTGTTAAAAACGCAAACAGTGCTTCATGATTTAAAAAACTTCCTCATCTCCCGCTAAAGGTAACCATGTGTGGATGCGAAGCAGCGGGGAGATAATTAGCTTGAGCGGGAGGAACGTCGCCGCTCTCGTTTCACGGTAGCAGTCCGGACGCTCATCGCGGCGCTGCACAGGAGAGAGAATCAGGCGCGCGTGCTCCGTCATTTTCATACCGAGGAACTACCGTGGCGCCCCCCAGCGGAGTATGCAGCTGTCGCACCACCTGTTGGGCGCGCCGCTCCATAGAGGATTCCTATAGGAGAGAACGGGGGACGTGCACGCGTTGCAGGTGTGTGGGACGCGGGAGCCGCTCCGTAGAGTAGATGATTCCTAGAGTAGAGAGAGGCGTTGAGCGTAGGAAAGGATAGGGGGAGGGGACGCGCATGCGCTGTGGGACGCTCCGTAGAGTAGAGGATTCCTAGAGGAGAGAAAGGGGGTGAGCGTAGCAGAGGAGAAAGAGAGGGGGGGGAGGGGGACGCGCATGCGCTGTGGTGGTGTGGGAAGGAGGGACGGACTAAGCCCCCTCCAAACACATGCAAGCAAGATCAAGGAATGGGGTCAACCTGGGCGACAGACACCACCTGCCTAGCCATTGCTAAGCAGCCTCTCTGTGCTCTCGGCCATGACTCTGATGACTGTGTTAGGGTTGACGGCCTTCATATTACTACAGTGTTCTGGTTCGCATAATGGGTGCTTCCCTACTTCATGGAAGTGGCCGGACGCGGGACGGGGGGACGCGGGAAGGACGGACAGAGCCCCGAGCATAAGATGCTTCGCATCTAAAAGTGGATCCCTGCCGATGAAATGACAGGATGAAGTGGAAACTGTTGTCGGTATGGCAATAAAAAGAGCTTTTTCCGGATGGCGTCTAATTCAGGGCACTGGACGAGGATGTGGAGAACCGTAAGTGGTTCTCCACATTTGTCACACATGGGTGGATCACCACCGGACAGAAGGTGTGCATGTGTGCTGTGAGTGTGTCCTATTTGTAGTCTGTTAAGTGTTACCTGTGTGTGGCGTGACCTGGATACTGGTGGCCAGTTTCCAAGGTTCGGCTTGACAGCATGTAGTTTATTTTCTGTTTGTCTGTCCCATAAGCGCTGCCAATAGTCCCTGAGGTTCCTAAACTTAAGGAGCTCTAAAAGCGACATATGTGCCTGTACGTCGAAGGGACAATTTTATTTTAGTCGATAAAGAGAAGATAGCACTGCGTCTGGCACGTCTTTATGCTGCGACACTGAAACTAAAGGTTATATTGGCTGCAGGAAATACACGACACTGTAAGCAAAGTTTGTTTCACGGCAGTGCAAGCTTGGCGCGCCCAGGAGTGCGAGAAATGTAGCAGAGGACGCGAAGCCACGCCTGCAGGCACTGCCGCGCCTGCGCAGCTTTGCTTCGATGCGCGGCCGCGCTGGCGGCAGTGGCGCTCTGCGGAGCGCGGCCACGCGCTCGCGCGTTCACCCTAACAGTGGACGGCACTGTACCTGTGTATCTCCTGGGCCTCTACGAGACCGGGGTGGTCGTTCATAAGGGAGTAAAAAGCCACCTGAAGCGTGTGCACATTAGGGCACGCCTGAGAAAACGTCTCGTGTGTAGTGAAGCCACGCTTCATCTGGTGCGAGTGCCCGCACGCGCTCTACCTTCCTGCAGCACAGAGACTCCAGCTCTGTCTCGATGGGATGGCATGGCCGAACTGGCACCTGTGGAAACGGTCACACAAACTGTCAGCCACTATCAGGCAGTTCCCTTTTGCCGGCCATATCCCACGTGCAAAGCCGCACACAAGTGCAGAAAGTTGGCGTCGCTAACAAACCATGCGACAGAGATGCAAACATACCCAGCATTTCGGGACATCGCTTTTAGTTCACCGTTTTTCACACCACGTGGCGTACAGACCTTCAACTTTCAAAACTGGCGCGATAACGCATGGCGCGCGGCAGACAAAGTGGCCATACATAAAAAAAAAAAAAAAAAAAAAAAAAAAAAAAACAACGAAGCAGCTCGATGTCGACTATCGCCACTGAGAGCGAACCGTGATCGCTGACTGATAAGCGCAAGTCGTGTACGACGAGCGGTCGGTTGGTTGCTCGATCGTGAATCAAGTATTTTTTTTTTTTTAGTGAATCCGCGCGCACAAGTCACTTGGCTGCGCTTGACAAACTCGTATTTCGAAAGGGCGTGCTGCCCTTCCTCTCGTCCCTTTTCAATATATTTCGTGCGGTTGTATAGTTGTCGGCCCCACTGGTTTCTTGAAGAAAGTTAGGACGTCTTTTTGTCGCGGCCGTTTTTGTAATCTGTGAAAGCTAATATCGAGAAAATAATATCAGCCTATGAGATGGCGATGACGCTTTGAGAATATGTAAAGACAGGCTTCACGTAGCTAATATTTGTTGGCGTCACTTAACAAGTGAATTTTTTCGCGCTATAGCGTGAAGGCAACGTGCCGTGCCGTATTCGCTGCCAGTGATAATCTTTTTTAAGAGCTCAAAACGTAGCAGAAATAAAGGCCTAAATTCATTACAGGGACGAAATTGCTGAGTTATTTTCCAAATTTAAGCATTTTAAGAAAGACGCCTTAATTGTGCTTCTACACTGAGAGCTTCCCCCATAAGTCTAAATTAAATGGTTAGATTAGTGATAAATATTTATTACGGTTATGAAATTCCTGATGCTTCATCCACATAATGTACGTCACATCTGCAGACTTTTGCTGAGTTTTTACCATGATCAACGTCCACTTTCTAATCGATTTACCGACAGGTGATTCTTTTACCCCTGTAATGCTGCTTTCCTGCACTATCGATTTGGAAAAGCTCTTCAGGAAAAAAATCCACCCAGCGTAATCCCACGAAATTGCAAACACAAAGACAGGTTGTCCTACCGTACATGCCACTAGAGTGCAATTAGCGATTACGTTATCGTTGCGCTACAATTAGCTTTTCAAAAATCACCCCATACATTTTCAATGGATGCACAAAAGTGTCTCGGGAAAAAAATCCAGCCGGCCGATTAAAACTGATCGCGTTGTACCACATAAGGAGGTTGTCAGCATTAAGTGCCTGAAGTGCAATTAGCGAAAAATCAGGCATTGCTCAGTAATCATTTTTTGAAGAACGCTCCCCATAGAGTTACGCCCAGCGCTTCCCCTTGGGGTCGGCTTTGCCGCACTAGTCGATGTCCCAGATTGCTGGACATGCGCCCCACGCAGATGCCTAACCGCAAGACAGATGCCAATGTGGCCCATTGAGCACACGGTCTGCCAAGTAGGTACTCTACATCGTCCCCATTCAAGACCAGTGTGTGCAGAGGTCTAACTACGTGCATTATTCCGACGTGAACGGCGAACGCTGCCCACACGCTTGGTGCACCATTGCGAAACGCTACTCCTACAACGCGCTCACGGAATAAAAACGCCAGGCCTTCGCTTTTCATGTTTTCTGGTTGCGTTTCAACCTGCGAGCAGTAGCTGTATACACTACAATTGACACACATGGCGGCGTTCACTAACTCACCAGTTATTCAGACACATTAGTTATACGTACGATAGACGCAAACACCACAACAACTGATCGAAGTGCAGCAGAGATCGCGAACAAGTAACACGCACGCAGCGTTCATATGCATGATTGTGAAATGTCTTACCAGCCAGCATGGCCCAAGCGTGCGTCTCCAGATGCCTCCTCGTCGCTGTTTGGTCCGGCGTCGATGTCAGAATCACTGCTTTGAAGAGGATCGAAGCGAAAATGATTCCCCACGTCGCGAATCGCAGCGATACCATATCCCTCGTTGTGCTATTCGTCGATTGTGGACGCTGATGACGGTGGCGACGACGATGATGGTAACGAATGGTATCCTCGTCTGGTGGCACCGGTGGCGTGTCTGTGCACTCGTGCGGTGCCGTACGTTCGACTGGGCCGGCCACGACACGAGTGCACGCCACCGCGCCACCGCGGAGGTCGACGGTGGAGCGTGGTGCGATCTATACTCCCCATCTCAGAAGTACCTTGCAGCACTGTGGAAGCTGCAGGGCTTGTTAGCCAATAGGAAAGGCGATAGCCCCCTAAAGACGTGTTCATCCGCGTCGCGTCGTCTGCTTGTCGTCTCTTTGGCGTCGGCTCGCCTACCTTGTCGCTTGCTCCCTGCGGTTAGTACAAAACACAGCAACCTCTGCAGGAACGCCACCTCGCCGTTTCTTTATGTTCAGAAACCCAGTTGTGCAAGGCGTGTGCGGTGGCGTTTGTGAGGATCGCGGTTCTTTTTATAACAGCGTTCATACTGGCGTTTTCACCGAGTTCTTTTTTGACAGCGCGGTCGACGCACTTTCAGCAGCAATCGCGTAACATTCTTTGGTGGAACAGCAAATTATTGGCACAGAAAGCAATATAGACATTCAGGGTGTTTCGCATCGTCAACGCATCACCGACGCTAATGTTGTGCGACATCTGCTCAGTTAACATCACACCACTTTTACGGCTCGGTACCGCCTCGGTAGTCCTAGCAGCATCAAAACAAACGAGGGATATAAATAGCGAAAGAAGATACCTGATGATTTGTCCTCAGCGTTAGATGAGACTAAGCGATGACAGATTATGCCACTTACTTCTTGCTGTCCAGGCAGAGAGCCAGTAAGAAGCACGAATTCGGATAGAAGCGGGTTGTCTGGAGTGTATGGGGGGCTGCCATGTCCGTCCCTCCTTCCCACGTCCCACACCACCACAGCGCATGCGCGTCCCCTCCTTTCCTACCCCCGCCCCCTTTCTCTCCTGTAGGAATTCTCTACTCCACGGAGCGGCGCCCGCGTCCTACACCCCCCACAGCGCATGCGCGTCCCCTCCGCCTATCTCTCCTCTCCTACGCTCACCCGCTTTCTCTACTCTAGGAATCCTCTACTCTATGGAGCGGCTCCCGCATCCCACACCCCCACGGCGCATGCGTGTACCCTCCCCCCTCTCTCTCCTCTCCTACGGTCCCCCCGTTCTCTCCTCTAGGAATGCTCTACGGGAGCGGGGCGCACGACAGGTGGTGCAACAGCTCCATACTCCGCTGGGGGGCACCACGGTAGTTCCGCGGTATGAAAATGACGGAGTGCGCGTGCCTCATTCTCTCGCGATGAGCGCCCAGGCCGCCGCCGCGAAACGAGAGCGGCGACGTTTCTCCCGCTCAAGATAACTATCTCCCCGCTGCTTCGCATCCGCACATGGTTCGCGCTGTAACTAAAAATGCTGTTAAAGAAATCCTTGCTTGTCTCGCTATAGCTGCATCGCATAATCACCGCGTGAAACTGCATTTACAAACAGGATGTTAAGCTTTGCGTTAAGCCGTGCGGAGTGAAGCTTCGGCTACCTTGCCGATAAGCTTAGATAAGCTTGGTCAAGGCAAGTTAATCATAGCTCATGCTAAATAAGCATAGTCAAAACAATCAATAATAATCGATAGAAATCAATGCTGATTGATACCAATTAAGCCGCAGGATTAAACCCGGGTACACGTAGAAAAATGCCTAGTTAAGCCAGTTTATCGCAGCCTAATTGAGTTTGGACAAGCCACTTTAATGCTAGCCGATACCAATCTATGCTGATAGATACCTACCAAGTGGGATTAGGCAAGATTAGTGGAAATTATGTTTGATCACGCTAATCCGGTCCAAGATCAGTGGCATAGCCATGAGGTAGATTAGACCCGACTAGGGTATGTTCTCTCGGGTTAAGCATGACTAAATAAATCCGGGTTAAGCTAATCCTGAACAAGTCAATGTTGAGTGAACTGAGAATGACTAGCCGTTTGGGCGTATGGTCACATTAAGCCAATCTGATTAAATTTGATGAAGCTAATCCGGCCTAATATACAATATAATCCTGAACCAGCCATTTTGAGTAAATTCAGTTTCTCTGGTCAGTTGGATGATATGGTATGGCCACTAAACAGTTTGGATTAAGTCGGATTAAGCTAATTCGCGTTAAGCTAATCTGTATCAAGCTAATACCAAAGAAATCTATTTTGAGTAAGTTAATATTGCCTAGCCAATTAGATGACAGAGTATGGCCACACTAAGGCAATGTGGATTAAGCCGGATTAAGCCAATCCACATTCAGCTAATCACGAGCAAGTCAATTGGGAGTTGAGATTGTCTAGCCTGTTGGATGCCGGAGCATGGTCACATTAATCCCATCCGGATTAAGCCAGATTAAGCTAATCTGAATTAAGCTAATCTTGAGCAAGTCTCTTATCAGTAAGTTGAAATTGCCTAGACATTCGGATGACTGAGCATGGCCTCGATAAGACAGTAGAGATTAAGCCGGATAAAGCTATCATAATAAACTAATCCTGATCAAGGCAATTCTGAGTAAGTTGAGCTTGGCCAGCTAGGTTTATGACCGTGTATGGCAACATTAAGTCTATTCGCATTAGCGTGGATTAAGCTAGTTCGAATTGTCCTGACCAAAGCACCACTAAAAATGCGTGTGAAGTGAGACACTTAGCCGTTCCCGCCAAAACTACTCGAAGCTCAGATATTCTATCGCGAAGCTAACCATGAGGCCAGGTCGCGCCAAAACTTCCCGCCAAAAATCTTCGGCACCGAGCCGAGTGTGTCACGTAAACACTTCGTGCAGCTGAAACTCTACACCCCAGCCATCTCCTCAGCACACGTGCAGTGACAGGTGCGACTCGTGTGTAGAGATTGAGTGAAATCACTTCACTGAAGGTCTGGCAGGGACGCGAACACGATGTCTACCCTGACGTATAACCAGTGATGTTCCGTGCAGGGAATTTTCCCTTTTTCAGGGAAATTTCGACAGTCATTTTAGACGAAAGGGAAAAAGGGAATCTTCGCGATATTGCAGGGAATTTTGAGGGGCGGCGAAATTTTTTTTTTTATAACGATCAAAAGACTGTGGACATGAGGCTTTCGCATGCCGCAATCGTTTCTGGTGCATGTAGCGCGCCAAACCACAGCCTCTAAGTTTCGTTTTTAAAGACCATAGTCTTTAAAGACCCAGTCAATATATATTATAGTCACTTCACATTTATTTCTTTCTTTCTTTACGGTGGTTTGCAGAAACGTTCCTAATCAAGTCAATAAAATGTTAAATACCACCACAAAAGCTTGTTTTATTTCACAATATTTAGTCACCATTATTGAAAAGTTGACGTGCTTTTTTGTACAAAATGTGGTGCATATAGATACACAGCGTCTGCTAGGCACATTAATGTACGCCACGTCACTCAATAACAAAAAAAAAAAAACAATAACAACCTTTTCTTCTTATGCAGTGGCCGTGTGCATGAGAATGTACAGCATTCCTTCCGCATCGCATACTGCTTAAAGCGAGCTATAAGGTAGCTCCTTCGTAGTATAAAAGCCGATCTCAGAGGCGATGCTTTGAGTTGGGCAGGAAAGAAGAGAAAGCGATGCGAAGAGCCTGAAACACGTCGAACGTTATATATATATATATATATATATATATATATATATATATATATATATATATATATATATATATATATATATATATATATATATAAACTTTTTTTGTGCAGGGAAATATGCGGGGATTTTTGGCGATGTATGCGGGGAAAAAATGCCGGAAATAGGGAATTTTTGGGCCTCGGAAAGGGAATTCTTCTGTCCAGGACGGAACATCACTGCGTATAACACATGTGAAGTGCGGGAGTTGTTAAGCTACAACTTTGCCAATCTTGGCCTAGGTAGAAGACGACCAGCTTCGTTGTGACCCAGCTTTGCGTGACTTAGTGTAAGCTGCGCGCATTTTTTTTAGTGGCGTTATTACTGAACTGCTTCACAAAGATGAACTTACACTCTGAGAAATTTACAAGCACGGCTGGACAGAACAGGAGAATTACCATCCCTGTTCGATGTTTTGCGGTACAGATTTAAAGGGCTGCTTAATGTCCCACTCAATTTCAGCTCCAATTCGAGGACAGCCAGTTCGAGGCAAATCGTCAGGATGGGCGCCGGTTGTTGAAGTGTACAGCCATAGCTACTCTTTTTGATTTCAGGCGTAAGTAACTGTCCTTTGTGATTCCATGACAAATGTGTTTGCCGTAGCTGTTGAGTAGGTAGTGGGATGAGCTTTAGTACACACGACTGAAGACCGTTGGCGCGGCTGTTCACATGAGTACGGACATGTGGATCAAGAAACCAAGCCTACGCACACTTGTAATGAATACGATGAGTTGTTCTTTCTGTAATGCTGCTGTGTGCAGCAAAACATCATTTTTAACAGCGGAGCTGTTTAAGTTTGTCGAAACTCTGGGATGGTCCGCACAAAACAGGCTGGATATGCGCCACAGAAAGCGGATATGTGCCATGCAGCTCCTCGCTAAGCATAGCCATGCGTAGCAAAGAGGCTGTAAAGGAAGTCAGGGTGAGAAGGAGCAGTGTGAGAATGAGGAGAAAGGAAAGAAGGAGGACTGAGGGTAAAGCATTGTATAGCCTTGTGTATTAGGATTTAGCAAAGTGATGGGAAAGGGAAGTAAGGGTAACAGAGGAGTTGAGAGGGTAAACCATTGCATAACGATGCATAGTATAGTATAGGAAAGGGGTGGCAGTGAAGGTGAGGAGTAATGTGAGGGTGAAGAGGAGGGAATTTAGGAAGGTAAAGTTTAAAGCATAGCATAGCCATGCATAGTATAGTAATGGATGCAGCGTGAAAGGTAAAATGAGGTTGTTGAGGAGAGATGTGAGGGTAAGAAGGAGGCAAAGGCCACCATCTCCGGTGTATCCTCATTCTATGCACAATTATCTTTCTCTTTTTATACTTAGCCTTTCTGCTCACTTAACATTTAGAACTAGTGTGTGCAGCCATAGTGAACGAGAAGGGCATTCGTCTTTTCGCTAAAGTCGTGTTTACATCTTAACTAGACAGAACGTCGAGTTGGCTCACACACTGCACCGGATGTAGCGTGAGTGATAAAGGAAGAATTAGTAGAGAGCAGTGCAATATACATTGCAGGCCTAGAGTAAATGAAGACAATAAATATTTTGAAAGGATAGAGCTTGTGGTCTAGCTAGGTCTGCCGCCGAACAGGCGCCCGCGTCTGCGGGATGTCCAGTGCAGTTGCTAATGCCTGTTTATACCACGGAGGTGGGACACCCTTGCCGCATCGCTACAAATGTGACGTCTTTGCTCTCCGAAGATTTACTTTTATATATATGATATCAATTATATGGGCACTCTGATGGGGTTTGTGTCATCAGTGTCGCTGTCATGCTACGTATGAGCTCCCCATTGATAAATTCTCGGTTGCTTCCCTAGCGACGTAGACATGGCCTGCTCGTTTTATATCTGCTTCAGTGGCGTTTTTCGGCACCGCATGCTTGCTCTTACTCACACAGAACATACGACGCACTAGTTATTATATGATAGCGACGCCAAAAACAAAAAAAGTTTTATTTTTTTTGTGTTTGCTTTGCAGCTCGACCTAAGGTCCAGAAAATTCCCTCAAAGAGAACATCTCCTACAGTAAACACAGCTGATGCCTGTGAAAGCTCTCTATCGACAGCGGACGAAGATAGTATAGCTGCTCATGACCTGAACGAGAGCAGCCCTGAAATGAATGCTAGCGATCTTATGCAACTGGGAAATACAACCAGCTCGGACGAAGTGCCAGTTGATCTGCGTTCACTTTCATCAAGCGAAGTGCTCAAAATTTTGCAAGACTTGCAAAAGAAGCATGCATTACTGCAATAAAGGTTCAATGACCCGAAGAAAAAAATGCAAGTAGAAACAAAGAGAACAACGCGCCTCGAGCGCCGCATGGCAGTTCTCACATCAAACCTGAAATTCCTGAACGAGGACCAAAAAGCTGCCCTCCAGAAAAGGAACCGTAAAGGCTGTCATTGGAGCACTCAAACAGTTAGGAAGGCACTCCAGCTGAAATTTGCCTCTGGATACACAGGTTATGACTTATTGCTGGAACAGGGCATACCACTGCCGTCAAGGAGAACATTGTGCAGAAAAAATTCAGCACCTCCCTTTCCAGCCAGGTGTGCTGACTGAAACTTTCGATCTCATGAAGACAAAAGTTGCCACGATGAGCGACGTAGAAAAGGACTGCGTCTTGTTTTTAGCCGAAATGGAAATACGAAGTGGCGTTGAGCTTGACCATGGCTGCGACTCTTCTTGGAACGACAACACTACCTGAGAGCAACCAACTGACCAACCATGCGCTGGTCTTTATGGTTGGTGCTATCAACAGCCGCTGGAAACAGGTTATCGCGTATCATTTCACAGGTGCTTATGTACCTGGCGATATTTTAAAGGACTTCGTTTTCAAGCTCGTCAAGCTCTGTGAGGAAATTTCTCTTTGTGTGTGGTGTGTCACGTGCGACATGGGCTCGTCTCATCGCGCGATGGGGCGGGCATTGAACTTGTCGAACTCGCGCAACTCAGTGACGGTCTGCAGTGTGCCTCATCCATGTGACAAGGAGAAGGAGTTGTTCTTCTTGCCGGACCCTGCTCACGTGCTTAAAAATATACGAGGGCACCTTGTGAGGAATGACGTCATGCAGCTCGATGAGGAGACTCTCTCAATACATGATTTGCCGTCTGCCGGAATTTCAATCAGCCATGTCCAAGAAATAATTCGCTTGCAGGATGAAGAACAACTTCAAGTGGCCCCAAAGCTAAGTGCTGCTCATGTGTCGGATGGGCACTTCACGAAAATGAAAGTGGGCATAGCAGTTCAATTGTTCAGAGAGTCCCCTGATGCCACCAGGTATTTCATAGAAAAAAAGAAGCTCCCAGCTGACACAGAAACAACTGCCTGGTTTTTTGAGCTTGTTTTCAAGTGGTATACGGTGATGACAGGCCGGCATCCCGTGGTTGCGTTGAGCTTCTTGGATATGCAGAAATACAAGGAGGCCATCTCTGCTTTGGACCTCGCATCCCAAGTGTTTAGGGGATTGTGCATAGGAGTTCGGAAAGTTTGGATGCCGTGCCAATGAGGGGGTTCTCATGTCTACGGATGCTGTCATGAAGCTCCATGTATTTCTACTTGACAAATGTGGCTACAAGTTCGTGCTCACCGGCAGGCTTGCACAGGACTGTTTAGAGAATCTTTTTTCAGTCATTAGAATGAAGAAACCAGTTCCAAGCTCGCATGACTTAAAGAATGCACTTAAGATCGTCTCCGTGAGCCAGTTCTTGAAGGTGCCGAAGACTTCTGGCTACGACATCGATGAAAGTGCATATTTGGTAGACTTCTTGTCCGGAAAAATACAGCAAGTGAAAAGCGCTGGTGAGCCAGAAGAGAGTGAAGATTGCACCGACGAAAATGTGCACTTGCAGCCAGTTCCTTCTATAGAGGGAGACATTCTAGCGCACCTGGCTGGTTTCTTACCGAAGCCAATAGTCTCTGCTGTTGAGCAATGTGGAGACTGCACTGAAATGCTGCTGGCTAAACACTCAAGAAACGAGCACGGACTTACTCAGTTGAAAGAGCGCGTGAAAGGTGGTAATAACTTAATATATGCAACGTCAGGATGTTCTCGACGTTGTCGTTCAATGTGAAAGTGTCTTTAAGCACATCTATGACACTGAAGATCTCAGCCTTTTAAAGCAGCCAATGAAGACGTTGAAAGCAGCTGTAAGCAAACTTGTCGATGTGCCACGAATTTCCTGTGCCAGGCATCCAGATGTAACCGACAAGCTGCTAAGCCGCTTTGTTTCCGTTCGACTTCGCATTTATACGCGCTGGTTGAACACGCCGGAGCAGCCGGAAGAGTCGTATGGCAGCAAGACTGTTGTTGCAGGTGCAAACCTTGAATGATAGTACTATGCTTTTTTTTTGGTGTAGCTGATGGCGTGCTGCGATTGAAAGAGCTGAAGTGTGTGTGTTTTTTTTTTCAACAGTGATGTTGTTCTGGTGTAAATGGTAGAGGTGCTACAAATGTTAAATCGTATATATGGCAGTGTTCGTTGGTGACCGTGAACGTGTTTCCTTTTTCTTATTGCGTTCGTTCACATTACACCATGCTGTTCATACAGGTAAACTTGTTCCCTCGAACTAGTTGATTTCACCTTTATTTTTCTTTATTCCACATCATTGTTGCGAAGCGGCGACCGATCATATGCCACTCGATCGGTGCAATAAAACCATATATGAGTGTTTCAACGTTCTCTGATTTTCTCGATTCCTGCCAAAAATACAAATATCTAGTTTAGAGCATCATAAGCATAAGATTAGCACCGTGAGACCTAAATGATGTGATTTAGCTGTATTTTTTCACTCGCTATCTTGCGAGTACTGCTTAAAAGCGCTGGGTAGATAACTGCAACAATGAAACATACGGTCAGTAATTACTCATTTGGATCATGCTTTTTGTTTGTGGAACAATCCCTCAGAAAAGAAACGCCGCGCAGGAGAACCAGCAAATTTTCACAGGATAATTTATGCAAATGATGAAAGTCGAAGTTGACGGTAAAGAGAGAGAACTGTAACAGCAATTCAGTGCACATGTACAAGAATCAATTGAAGCTGAGTTGAAGCAGGAATTTCGGCGATAACGTTTACACTTGCAGAGGAGGGAAAAAAACACTCCGAACTGAAAAGAAAACTCAAAAGTATGATACCCCGAAAGCGTTTTGTTACCTATGACATGTGCGTGACGGTTATGTGATGTAAATTTATTTAACAAGGTGGCCACGAGTGCACCACGACTGTCTTAAGTGCATCGTGACCTACATAACGGCATATAAATGTCATGACCTGTATTTCACGTTTGTAATACACATATCGTGTCATGCCAAATTCCGAATGCACCAAGACCGCATCATGTATGTTATGACGTACATGACATTCATGACATGATTCTCGTGTGAAGACCAGTCATTTGTGTTCGTCAGACACTTGTCACGCCATTCCACCTCCGTTATGCATCAAATAATAAAAACGTCCTAGGGCACCATGACTGGTTCATGTATGTCATGACGTATATGACATCCCTTTTGTGTTGCGACCAGTCATTTATGTTAGTCATGCACTCTTGTCACGCCGTGACAATTTTGCTATACATCGAGTTAATAAAACAGCCGCTAATGCACCATGCACGTCACGACGTACATCACATGCGTGATATGATTTTTGTGTTGCGGCCAGTCATTCATGTTAATCATGCGCTCCTAACATGTCATGTCAGTTTCGGTACTCCACAAGTTAATAAAACGGCCGTTAGAGCTCCATGACAGAGTAATGTATTTTTACGGCCTACATGGGATTCACAATATGATTTACGTGCTATTACCAGTCCTTTATGTTAGTCATTGTGCCTTATCATGCCATGCCAATTTTAGTACTCAAGAAGTTACTAAAACCGTCATTAGAGCTCCATGACTGGGTCATGTATGTCATGATGTACATGACATGATTTTCATGTTATGAGCAGTCATATTCATCTTGCACTGTTATCGTGCTCTGTCAATATTGGTATATAAAAGTTAATAAAAGAGCCTTTAGAGCTGTATACCGAGTCATGCATGTCATGGCCTGCATGACACGCATGACATGATTTATGTGTTATTACTAGTAATTTATGTTAGTCATACTCCCTTACCGCGCCATGTCAATACTGGTGGTCAACAAGATAAAAAAATCCTGCATTGAAGCCTCATGACTTGGTCATGTGTGTCATGGCGCACATGACATGCATGGCACGATTTTCATGTTAGGACCAGTCATTCATGTTAGCCATACGCTCCTATTATGTCGTGTCACTTTTGGTACACATCAAGTTAATAAAGCGGCCGTAAGAGCTCCATGACTAGGTCATGTATGTCATGGCCTATATGACATGCATGACAAGGTTTTCACGTTACGATCAGCTATTTATGTTATTCATAATCTCATCGCTGTTACTACTTCATAATCTCATATCATGCCATGTAAATTTTGGTACTCAACAAGTTAATAAAACCGCCATAAGAGCTCCATTACCGGGTCATATATGTCATGGCGTACATGGCATGCATGACATTTTTGGTGTTATGACCAGTCATTTTTTTTCATCTTACGCTGTTATCATGCCCTGTCGATTTTGGCATACATAAAGTTAATAAAACGGCCGTTAGAACATTATGACTGTGTCATGTGTGTCATGGCGCGCATGACATGCGTGACATGATTTCCGTGTTATGACCAGTCATTCATGTTAGCCATACGCTCCTATTATGCCGTGTCAGTTTTGGTGCACATCAAGTTAATAAAGCGGCCGTAAGAGCTCCATGACAGGGTAATGTATGTCATGCACTATATGACATGCATGACAAGGTTTTCGTGTTATGACCAGTCATGTATATTTTCTTCATGCTCTTATCATACCACGTCAATTTTGATATACATGAAGTTCACCAAACGGCCGCTGTAGCTCCTTGACCATGTCACGTATGTCATGGCATACATTAAAGGCGTGTCATGATTTTTATGTAATGAGCAATTATTTATGTTTTTCACATGCTCTTGTTATGCCAGGTCAGTTTTGGTACTCGTCAACTTAGTCAATCGGCCGCGAGAGCGCGAGGACCTACGCAGCCAGTAAGATAGACCGATAGATACGCTCTAAATGCCTTTATTTCGCCCTCAAATGCTTCGTGCGTAATAATTAGTGCCTAATCTATTTGTTACCAACATCATATGTGCAATCCCTACCGCCAAAAGCGATGAACTGAGCCAAATTACCGCGCATTTCGTTGAAAGCGATCCCTCTCTGCATGCCAGGCAATGCCAGCGAACGCGAACGTTTGAACCAATATGGCGTCCACAAAAGCAGTGTCTCCACCCTGTTCCAAAGGAGCACATCGAGGCACCCTAGTGCGATCCCGTCTTGCAGCGCACTCTAGCAGACGACACTGTGGCAGCAGACGACGTAGCACAAGGGCGGCACAGTTCAGACGGCATTTTTCGCAGACGGTCAGGATGGATCCCACCTATTGCACAGCGCTAATTTTGCTCGTACAATCTAGTAGTTCATCGGTAATCGGAAAGCGAAGATTAAACAATCATCGCTACCATCCAAAAACTCGACGCGAGCGGCGAAACGTTGCGCAATTTCGTCGCTGATGTGGCATCATACTGTAGCGAGAGACAGAGACGAGAGACGTCGTCGTGAAGGCGGCCAACGTGGCCGTGCCGCTGTCTCGCCACTTTATTGAGCGAAGGCCAAACGGAGCGGCGGCAACTGCCGGCGTCCAGTTCTGCCAGGCGCGTGAAGCCGTTCTAACTGTCTCGTGGCTCGAGCTCAGCATGAGCTGCACGAGAGGCGCGGCGCGGTGGCTAGTAACATGATGACGATGATGAAGGTTGATGATGATAGCGCTACAGATACTCCCCCCTGCAGAAATGAACCCGCAATGAAAAACTATGGTGGCGTATATACAAGTGCTGACAACGCAAGTCGAAAGGGTCCGTGGGTAGTCCAGTCGTCGACGTGGAGGCGGAGGGTCTTTACAGTTGTTCCGGCGGGCGGCACTGGGAAAAAAACAGCGGACGGAGAAGGCACCGGAGCGCTGTGGTTATAGACAAGTGGGTCTCACGATGACCTGGTGTGACTGTTCGAGAGCGCACCAGGCGGCACGATCGGACGCGGCTGACAAAGGGGCCCATAGCTGTGTCGATTTCGTCGCTAACGTCGGCAGCGGGTCGGTGGTGCTGGTGTGGACTGCGGTGTCGGCGCAACACCAACCTCGGCGTTGTAGGGCGTTCGGTGTGCTGGCGATGGTACACAAGTCCCCGTATGCGGCGACATCGGTCTCGAACAACCGCACCACGTGCATGCCGTCTTGATTGACGCCGAGTGCGGTGGTTTTGTCGACGTAGCGCCACGTGCGATAGAGATGGGGTCCAACTGGGCGTCGTTGTCGTTGTGACGAGCGCGTTTGCATTGTGAACACCCGTTTGGTGGCTGCCGGCCTGCGTCAACGGTTCCGGAGGATGGATGCCGTGGAACACTGCAGGCGTGCACTCTAGAGGAGGGTTGGTCGGCGCACCTGTGCACGTGGAAAGACTTTCGGTAGTCGGCGCACGAGGGCTGGTGCACAGATCAGCATGGTCCATGGCTGGCCCTGTGGTAGGTGGGGCATGAGTAGTCTGCTCTGCCATAGCAGGGCCAGGCACGTTGTCCTCAGGCGCGTCAGTCATAGTTGCCGCGTCGTTGAAGTTCGGCCGTAGTTGGTTGGGGGCTGGAACTTCAGCTGCGGGAGACTGCGAGGGCGAGGCTGGTCGCTGCTGGCAAATGACGCAGAGCGATGCGGTCGACGGAAGCTCGCGTTCGTTAGTAATTGTTGACGGCGACGCTTCCGCAATTGGTGGGCGAACAGCGGGTGGGAGATCGTCCGCGGCCGTGTCAGACTCCAGGGCGTACGGCAAGGTAGCCGTACTGCAGTCTGACGGCTTCAAGGTGTCACGAGCCGTCGAGGTTGGGGAAGACGGGCGAGTGGCAGGCATGCGTGACGGACCCTCGTACCTTCGGAGACCCTCCGGAAGGTCCTCGGGAAGGTCGGTCAACGCAGGGGCGTCTTCTACCTGGTCGTCGTGGTCGGGCGCAGAAATGGGTGCTCCTGTGTCCGGAGCCGAGGTAGAAGGAGTCGTAGCCGGGGAAGAAAAGTCGTAGTAAAGGGAGAGCTGTGGGCTGGCTTTTTAGAGCTCGAGTCGACGGAGGGGAAGCCCGGAACTCGCGGCTCATCGGAAGCGGGCGGTAGGTTTCCCCGTAGGAGGTCAGCACCGCAGTGCAGAGGTCATCGTATGGCTGTTGGCTGGATGTCGACGCGGCCGCGAGATGGCGGAGCTCAACCGGGAGGGCGTGTAGCAGGACGGCGTGCATCTCCGGTTGTGCGGTGACGCCATCCACCATGAGAATGGCATCCAGCTGCTTAAACCATACTCGGGGGGTAGACCGGGTTGAACGGTGGCACTTGCGGGTAGGGACGTCGAAACATGGCAGCGGCCGCTCGTCGAAGGCGCGTTGTCCGGGTCACCACTGTAGCGATGGACAGAGACGAGAGACGTCGTCGTGAAGGCGGCCAACGTGGCCGTGCCGCTGTCTCGCCACTTTATTGAGCGAAGGCCAAACGGAGCGGCGGCAACTGCCGGCGTCCAGTTCTGCCAGGCGCGTGAAGCCGTTCTAACTGTCTCGTGGCTCGAGCTCAGCATGAGCTGCACGAGAGGCGCGGCGCGGTGGCTAGTAACATGATGACGATGATGAAGGTTGATGATGATAGCGCTACAATACAATGATGAAGAGGTGCAAAGCAGTTAGGTCAGGTTCGACCTTTGATCCTGTAACGTTTGTTTTCGTTGTTTCCTTCCAGTTCAGAAGACACTTGAGACTCGGTCGCAGTACCTTTGAAATGCTGACAAGGCAGTTCGCCGCTTCACCCCAGTAGCCCAAGAATCACTCACATGGCGGGGCGCCACAGAAGAATGCCGAAGAGCACATTTTAGTTTTCGTTTGGTGAGAGGACGGCTACATTAGAATGCTGAAACGTTGTCGAGAGCAATTATAATAAGCTGTAAAAGAATGTGCTGTCAGAAGGACATTTCCAGTGGAGATTGGATGTGACTACTTTTTACAGGTACGCTGGGAACAAAGCCACATTTAGATCAGTAGCCCATTTGGGATGTCAGAGAGCGCGCTCCAAGGAGTGGTGGACCGGGTCGCGGACTTCCTTGAGGCTGTCCCTCCTATGCACCTGAAGATGCTGCGTAAAGAGGAGAAACAGCAGACGAGTGCCTGCTTTGAGGCGGTATGTATGTATACTGAGCACATACGACGAAAAGAACAAAGGGCCAAAGAACTTACAACAAAGAACTTACAAGGGCCAGCATAGGGTCAGGCCACGTGAGCAACGCTGACGTACGTGCCAATTGCAGCATCTAAAGGTAAGGGCTCATCGCGGTTTCATAAAAGGTCAGCAAAATTAAAGAGCAGCGCTGGCCTCAACAGTTAACGTTGTACCAAGCACACGGGATTGTCTCTAGCTTAACGCCGTCAGTTAAGCCGTGTGCGTACAATAATATCCATGCGTATGAAGCGACTAATGATTACTGTTCTCGGTTGTTTTAAATGCGAATGCATTTCTTAGCTGGGCTATGTCAGGCATCCGGCGTTGTCCGCGGCGGTGTCCGCGCGCCGGCAGGTGTTATCTCTCCGCTCTCACTCCCTCCCTCATAGCAACAGCTGCGGGCGCGCGCGCTTATCCTCGCCCCTAGCAACCGGAGCATGTGGTGCGAGAGAGTGTAGGAGAGGGTAGGTGCAGTGCTTCGCCGCTCCTTCTCTCGCCGTTCGCTCTCTCTCCTCCCTGCGCCCCACTAACCCGTCCGCTTGCGCCGCACTCTCGACCGTTCGCTGGCTGGGCGCCTCTCAAGGCGATGGCAGAAGTCGGTGAAGGCGAAATCTCTCGGCGCAAGAAATGCATTCGCATTTCCTCACGATTCCCTTCGGGGAGGTGGGGGCATTTTTTTCATTTCAGACAGCAGGATTCCAGAACGTCCTCGGAGCAATGGACGGGACACACATTCGAACCCGGTGCCCTAACAAAAAAGTCAAGGCCAGCTTCGTCGACAAGCACGACACTCCGACGTACACACTTCAGGGAACCTGCAATGGAGATAGATTATTCTTGGATGCAATTTGCGAACCGTCGGGTATTTGTTATGAGGTAAACGTTTTTGAGTTATTTTTCGTGAGCGCGGAGCTGCCTATAATCTGCGAGAATGGCCGCTTCCATATCATCGCAGACGCGGCGTACCATCTGCACGAATTCGTCATGACGCCATACTGCGACCACGGTCATATGACCGGCGATGAAAACAGATTTAACTACAGGCTGAGCCGAACGCGCGTGCGTATCAAGAACGCCTTTGGAGTTCTGAAGAACAGGTTTCGGCAGCTTTTGTTCCGTGAGTTTCACACACCAGAGAGGTCAATAAAATTCATTCTTGCATGCTGCGTGCTGCACAACATCTGTGCCATTAATGGGGAACAGGATATGGATGATGAGTCGGGGACCGATGGCAGCTCCCACAAGGACGCGCAAGACACGAAAGAGAGCACCGCCACCACTCGGAGAAGCAAGAAGGCGCGCCTTGGCACGATCTTTTAATGGAAAGTTACGTATATTTGTTCGTTATAGCAGACCATAGGGGACACGTTCACAGCGCGAGTATACTGAATTAGATGGGTGAATAAAGGTTCACTAAGTACTGCCTCTCTTCCTTCAAAGTTTCAGTGGTCAGGACACCGGCAGGCGACAGCGAGCGCCACAGACAAGGCGTGATACCGAAATCACGATCTTCTATGCAATAGGAAAACACTTGTAAATTGACACGTTTTCTTGTTGTTGTTGAAGTTACAAGGAACGGACGCAGACGATCATATGAGAAGAAATCTTTATTGCGTTGTCCCTCAACGAGAAAGTAAATAAAATATTTTTTTTGTTTGCTGACCATGTGTAATCTGTCGCATCTGTCAACACATTATTTTTTTTCCCGAAAACAACTGCCTGATGAGGGCCTACTTTTCTTGATGCCTTCGCTCCCCTAGCCTCATCTCTGTCCTTGCGGATCATCCACAGAACGTTCGCGAGCGACTGCAAGGTTTTCGGACGCCTGGAAGCTGACGATGAAGCTGAGAAGTCGCCCTCTTGAGCAGCACTCGAGCGGTGGTCGGCGGCAGATTTTTGTCCGTTCGCTTGGCCAGAGGAGGTGCCGGCTTGGCTCATCTGAGGCGGGTGCCGCTCTACGCGCCCGACACCTCTCATTACGTCAGGGAACACGCTGTAATCTACTGCGGCGAGCTTGCTCATCTCGTCGGCGTATGGGAGTTCTATGGGGCTAACCCCAGACTGCCTGTTGTGCTTTCGGGCATTGTGTAACGTTTCTTTACCATATTTAAGCGGTTTTCCCACTGCAGTGGGGTCCTTTAGATGCCGGTTTCATGGTGCAGTTCCGCGCCGATTGCGGTCGACATGAGTTTTCTGTGTTTGAATTTTTTCATTGGTCCGACTTCTGGCGTGTAGTTTGTAAAATTTTCCAGCAGCTTCCGCGTTTTGCCCTCACTCCATGAAGTTGTGTCCTTGGACTGGACGTCTGCAGTCGTGCCAGTTGCAAGGATACAACGATACACTATAAATAAGCCTTCATGTAGCTTTATTCTCTGCACAATGAGGACACTTCCTCCGCATCAACATATGCACGCGTTTATTTATTTATTTATTTATTGACTTATTTATTTATCGTGTACATGTGTGACCTGTAGGTATGGATGCCTAAAACTTTATTATGATCCATGCACGTTCATCTCTTGAAAGAAAGTCCAAAACCACATGTGATCAAATAAAAAAGCGTCGCGCAAATTGTCTATGCGCGCCGCGCGGCACCACTTTGAAAACTCTCCGCCGGTCCCTCGGTGCTTTCCCCCACCACTCGCTTGCAGTGACGTAACAAACCCGGGAACTTGAGATCGATCTAATATTTCATGCAAAGAGGGAAAAAAGGGCATGCGCAAATAGAAGTATACTCGAGATCCTCAAGCCAAAAGTCGAAGCATGCGTATGTTACCTCCGACACAGAAATGTCAACTCTAATGTTATACTTACCTGCCTGGAAGTTTTCCAACTGTTAATTCGTCAGTTCACGTCTAAAGCACTTGCCGTCGACGTAGAACTCTACCGTATTCATTGCAAAGCGATTGAAATTCAGTCCTCCGTAATGCGAGGGTGCAGAGCCGTCTGCAAAATGTCGTCTGCTCAGACGCGCAGCACAGGGGGCGCCAGCGAAGATGTGATGCCGCCGGTGCTTCGGATGTTCGTCTGGCATCAAGCGGGGCGCGAAACTCGTGTCGTGCTTGACGTAATTTCCAGCGTACTGGCAAGGTGCTCATGTTGCTCAGCCGAAGATGCCAGAAGACATGAGTACACATGCGCGCCGAGCCGACGAAATGTCAGCTGAAACTCGCGTCACCGTTTCGTGTGGCTACGTTGTTAAATGGGGCGTAACCACGGGAGGTTGTCGCTTGGCAGCGCTGCAAATGGCGGGCTTTGCACCCGTTTTGAATCGCGTTCGATACTGCTCATACTAATCAATATTACATAATAATCGGTCCCTCCTTTTCCTTATCAGCAGCCACGGAGTAAGGTAAGAGAGGAGCGCCGACTACGCCGCGCCGCACGCATTCGCTGGGGACAAACCGTGCAACGCGGACGCGGCGGTCTAACTCATTCCTTTCCTCTCCCCCTCCGCTCCTCTTCACGCTTTAGCACATGCTTTCTCTCCCGGCGCTGATCATAGGGAGTAGAGTGCCTCGATGCGCTCGTTCGCCTCCTCGATGCGCTCGTTCGTCTCCTCGATGCGCTCGTTCGCCTCCGCTCCGTTCAGGGTGGAGACAAGCGCGTCGTCTGCTACAGCGGTCGCCATTACTGATCCCACTCGTCAATGCGCGAACTGCCAGCGCGCGTATTCGCAGCCTTTTGCTCACGAGTAAAGACACTTTGGGCTGGACTTGCCTTGGCAAACGCATAATCATTCACGGATGTTGCTAGTTATAGGTTTGTAGGCACGTATCACAGCAAGTAATCGAATGTTTCGCGCCTAAAGGTGTTGCGGGACGTAATGACCCTCACCGCCGGCGCGGCCGCTGGCTGCGGCTGAGTGGTGCACAGCTGCTTTGGATCACTGAGAGCTGGAAGCATCACTATTCACTTTTATACTTTGCGGGTGTATATGTTCGTTTATTTATTTATTTAATTTTACACCGCATACACGCAGCATTTCCCAACGTGCATCAGCAGTGATAAATTTGCTGACGTGAGAACCCTAAGGTTTAAATTGCTGTTCAGCTAAATCTTAAAGCGAATAGAATTCGCGTGCAGGTTCCGAGGCTGCTGTTTTATGTGACCGATTGCCGGATATATTCGTCCTCGTGTCCTCCTATTGAATGCCTATTTAAAATACGGCGGTATTTCCCATTTCGAGAAAACACCAGCGAAAATGCGGTAAGCATCATAATGTCGTTTAGCGATCGCAGCGGAAACGACTCTACTTTGTGATGCTTCAGTTTTTAGGAGCGAAGCTCCTTAGGCTCTCACGATGTCCGTTGTCACCGTCGGACCGAAACACAGCTGTTACATACACCGTACAAAGAGCGTTCATAGCGCGCATATGATTTAAAAATAGACCGTACTCTGACCATCCGTCCGTGCATATATCCGTCCATCCGTCCGGGCGTCCATCAGTGCATCTGTCCGTCCCCCCCCGTCCGTCCATCTGTCCGTCCGTGCGTGTGTCCATCCGTCCGTACGTCCGTGTATCTATCCGTGCGTCCATCCCTCCGTAGGTCCGTGGATCCGTCCGTCCGTCCATATGTGCGTGCGTCTGTCCATATCTGTCCGTCCTTTATACTAGTCGGCGACTTCAACGTAGACAATATGGACCTTAGGACCTAGCTTCGCTCCGTCACCAGCATTCACTTCGTGGATCTGCAGCCATTTTTTTTTCAGCGCCGCAAATTCTGCGTTGAAATTAATGACCGTGTATGGTACAGAAAAAGCGTTCCTTCAGGGAGGTAATTCTGGAAAATTATTCCACCGGATAACGAAAAAAAAACTTTTTTTTTTTTTATTTGTCGTTCTTGTTCCGCAAGAAAACACAACTAGGAGGAAATAGTTGCAGTTCATTACAGACGCGACAATATTCATAATCACGCGTTCACGCATCAAAAAAAAAAAAGAAGAAGAAGGAGATGCCCGCGACAGCGAAAGCACGATTTCCAAGCACACCCCGAAAACAACGCCAAATTTATGAGAACGGTTCTCAACGTTCGAGGCACCAACACGCAGTAAAAACCACACACATAACTTGTAATGGCGTTGCTAGTAATATACACGCCGTTTTTCAAAATCATCCAAAAAGTACCCGACGTGCTTGCAATACTCACGCTGGATAGACGAGAGGCACTCGTCGGCTGCCACTTGTCACGCTTTATTATCATTGTCCATAAAAGTATTCTTTCAGGATCCCTTGGGAAAGCAAACATCTTCCATCCATTGCTAGAATGGTTCGTGCACTGTGGCACGCAACATCCAGTCATCTTGCGGGACTCGCGACGAATCAGACGGGCGACAAGGCGGCAGGCGCGGCGTGCACGCTTAAAAAAAGCGCGGCGTGGGGTAAAACATGGCGGACGCACGAAGCGAGGCGGCGTCGACCCTTTCAAAGAATGGCCACACTCTAAGCGGGGGCGCGCGCATCGAGGCACTCTAATAGGCGCGCGTTTCATGTGCGCGTTGTGACTATTAAGGAAAAAGTGAAGAAATAAGTGTCAGCCCGTAACTGTCTCATTTAAGGTCACCTCAGCAGGCTGACACAGGGAGGGGGAAAGGGGAATAAAAGATAGAGGTAGAAAGAGAAAAAAATTAATAAAATCGAGAGAGATAAGAGTGCGCTCTCATTTCGCGTCCGAAGACCGTGACAGCGCAAGCCCCACGCAATGCGCAGCCGTCTGGAAAAGCCGCCGAGAAGGTCGGAGGTGGTCGGAGGAAACAGTGAATGCACGAAGTGCGCGCCGGATGTAAACAACCGACAAAAAGAAAAAAAATTACACCATCTCCCACTAAAGGGAACCATGTGTAGATGTGAAGCAGCGGGCGCTAACGCTTATACTGGCGGGGCGTTGACGCTGGCGCTCATCACAGCGTTGCGCAGGAGAGAAAACTGGGGAGGCGCAAAGCACGCAGTGATGGAGCGGTGTTTCCTACTGGAACATGTCAATCGCTGCTAATGGGGAATGAGAGACAGATGACTCCGACTGGACAGAGAGACCCGCAGTCCGCTTTTAGTTAACGCGCACGCTGCGAATTTTTATTGTTCAACAACGCACAGGAGAAATCTCCCACCGGCACCACCTTGCACGTCGAAATCGATTGCCATATATACGGAGTGCCCAGTGAACGGTTGTGCAGCGCGAGCAGTCGGTTTTTTCAACCAAGAAACTCGCTAGCAGACGCTGCCTGCGTCGGCGTCGCGAGGCGAGAGAGGGGGGGAGCGTAGGAGAGGAGAGATAGGGGGGACGCGCATGTGCAGTGGGAGTGTGGAGTGGACGCCGCGGGCAGGGATGCCTAGAGGAGAGAGGGGAGAGCGTAGGAGGGGAGAGAGGAAGGGAGGCGCATGCGCAGTGAGGGTGTGGTTGCCGCGGGGAGGGATGCCTAGAGGAGAGAGAGGGGGGAAAGGTTTTTTTTAAAGGGTTTGCGCATGCGCAGTAAGGGATGTCACGCCGCACACCGGATTAAGCTCCGCCATAAGATGCTTCACATCTAAAAAAGAGGTCTTCCGCACTCACGTGGCAAGTCCGGTCGACCTCGCAGTGGGCGTCGTATCCAGTGAGGTAATCTTGTCCGGTGGCGATGGCGTCGTGTGCGGCGAGAGCCGCGGCGCACATTTCACGAGCAGGACAATCCACTGGGACCAACGTCAGCACTGCACGAAGCGCCGCAGCAAGTGCGGCGAGCGCAGCGTCCCTCGGGTCGTCGGCGGTAGTCGGCGCACTCGGTGGAGGCGATGGGGCCGCTGCCGAGTTGGTCCGGTTGTTGCCGGCAAGAGCGTCCCGAAAGGAGCGGCCCTTTTCGACAACCGCGCTGCCCCGCTTGTTGTTGTTATTCACCGCGATCCTGGCTTGTTCCAGCGCTTGGCGGCGAGTCACGGTGCCATCAGATGAGGCTGTGATGACGGCGGCTTTGCGCTGAAGTTGCCAGGAAGGGCAGCGCGGTTCAGTAGCTGCGTGTTTCCCATTGCAGTTGATGCAGCGAGGGCTGTCTGCTGGACACGGTCCTGGCGCATGGGTGACGGCGCTGCATAAGCATTGTTCATCACGGGAGCAAGTGGCCGTGGCGTGCCCGTAGCGACCGCAACGGGAACATTGAAGAAGCCTTGATAAGCGCGGACGAACCGGGCGCTTGTGCTTGAACAGCAGGATTTCTTGGGGAACAGTTGTGCCCTCAAAAGTGAGAGTTAGGCATTTGCCTCGGCGCACACCGGACACAAGAGGGACTGGTGAAGCGATGTTTGCCGCGAGATCCACGAAGTCGATGTGTGGGTCAACTCCGAAAACCATGCCGACGCAGCTGTTGTGGGTGATTGGCTTGGACTTGACGTTTACATCACAGATCGTCCCGACCTGAAGTAGGGCGGTTGGGTCGGAGTCAGGAGTCAAGTCCACGGCGACCAGGTTGCGGCGAAAGTTCACCCGGACACGTCGGGTAGCAAGGAATCCCGAGAGAAACCCAGCAATAGCATCTCTTGACACGGCCAAGAAATTTGATTTCCTCCCAACCGGGCGAAATATGATCGTGGCCGTGTGAGGCGACCTGCCATAGGCTAGGAGCTGCTGTTGGTTGGAGGGTGGACGAGATGGGGTGCTGCAATGCACCAACGTTACTAGTAACGGTTCTAGTAACGTTGCAATGCACGGTCGTCTCACGCCCAGGGGTAGCGGCTTTCGAGGGTGACGGTGGGGCTGTTTGAGCCGGCGTCAGAGCCTTTGATAAAGGCGCGGTTGTTTCGGAGGGCGCCGATTCATCGGCGGCCGGGTGGGGGAGTCAGGAGTAGTGCTGATGTTGAAGCGGAAAGTGGCCGCTCCAGACTCCCTCCACGCGTCCGCCGAAGTGTCGGGTGACATGGGGGGGGAGTGTTGTGTTCCCATGATGGACGTGGTGCTATCCAGTTCTGTTGCAGAGGTGTTGCTCTCTTGCGCGCTCGGGGGCGAGCTCGGTTTTTCGCGAGGGGCCGGAGGCTCCTGCTGAGGTTGTCGTACAGTCGCGGACGACGCAGAGGAAGTTGTCGGTGTGCTAACCTCCTTTTGTTTCTTTTGCGGTCCCTTGGACCGCTTTTTGCCCCTGCTCCTGAGGACCACGGGCTCCATGTTTTTATTTAGCCCTCAAAAGGGCTGCGCGCCCGAACGTGCGAGATGGAAGAAGGTGAAGAAATTGTCTAGACTGCGCGCACTGCGGCGCGTAGTCGTAGGAGCGAAAAATAGAGGAGGTGTGTCTCCTGTGTGTTTACTAGTCGAACTCCCCCCTTCATGTGCGCGCCTCCGTCTTTTTAGGGTGCTGTCAGCCTTTGACCCACCACTTGCCGCCACCCGCCAGACCACAGTGTTGCCAATCCAGGTTTCCATGGCAACGGGGCAACTAGAGCGCCATGTTGGTTCTCAGGGCCAGTCGTTCTTCCGTCGTCGTCTGCAGCGGCTGCACGTTGGCGCGTGTGTGCACCCTGCTTAAAACCTAGCTTCTGTTCCGACACCATCCTCGAGTTAATCGCATCTACAAGAACTTTGGAGTGAGAATGCCAGCGCGCTGCGTACCGCAATGCACAACCGTCTGGAGACGCGGAGTAAGAATGTTCCGCTTCCCGACTAGCCCTAACCGACGGAAACGCTGGATTGCGCAAGTGAATCGAGATTGCTGGGAGCCCACTACTCCTTCCCGTGTTTGTGAGGTGAGTACCCGTTGTATTGCGAGTGGATTGAGTATATCGCCGCATATTTCGTGAAATGATTAGCTTTGTCGTGTGACGAAAAGTAGTTCCTGCAAGGTAAACGCGACAACTTCTCCTTTAAGCCGGCGCAGTACAAAAGTGACTGAGGCTTAGCTCGGCTAGGCCTGGTTATGCAAGCGAAAGCTTGTTTGCTTGGTTATGCTTGTTTACCCTCGTAGTCGAAGCGTAATTCGCCAACCGAGCGATATGGCTAGTCGAACGTGCCGTACTGCGCGCACTCACTCACTTCGTTTCATCAGTTTCCAAAGTCGTCGCCGCATTCGACGCCAGAAACGCCAGGCGCGTAAACCACCAACAGACGCTCGCGTTCGCATGTTCCTTTGCTGGCAGATGTGCGCGTTCCTTCGCTTTCACCTCGGACGCTGAGGAAGGGCATTCGGAGAGGTAGACAGACGAGCCGACGAACGCGTTCGCTGTAGACTCGTACAGCTGCAACGCCGAACTAAATTTTTCGCGGCTTGCCACGGGAGTATTAGTTATCCGCTTCAAAGCCCCGCGGCGATACACAGCGAAACTCGCTAAACTATGACTGTAATACTCTCGCTTTAATGATATGAATGCGAATGATTGACACTTCGTGTCCGTCTGTCTGTCTGTCCTAAACACTTCTGTTTGTGTGCACCAAGGAAGCCGGTTGTTGGCTTATAACTCAAATGTGCCCTATGGGAGAGTGTGGTGCAGCGTCCGAATTTTTTGCCGTCATTTTATTTCATAACCGCCTACAAAGAGGATTTCATACCGTGATCTCAATTTTTATGTAGCGCTTGAATAGAAAATGTATATGGACTACGTATGGGTTTTTGGTGCCCTGTATGACTTTTCGCGTTATTACTTTATCCTAGGCCCACTTCGAGGACACAAGCTTCGAAAAAAGGAGACAGGATGGTTTGAAGAAGCTAAGGCCAGATGCTGTTCCGACTGTTGCGACCCGGGGTGTCACAGCTCGAGATACAGGTCGTGGTATCCCGCAGCTGGCCCCAGCTGTTGCGACCGGCCTTTGCAGGCACTGGAGACCAGGGAGGAAGATGTCGAGGCAGCATGAAGAGGCTGAAGGAAAACTGAACTGAGGTTTAATTACAATATTTACATGGCGACCATTTCGCTCTACATCACGAAGACTTCGCTACATCGTGACGATCTCGTCGAAGGCCCGTGTCGAAGCTCTTCGAATCCTTCGAATCCTCTCTCGCATCTTCTGGAGCCCACGGGGGCTCATTATAAAGAGTCACTTTTCCCCAGATCCCTAGATGGGGGGAAACATGTCCAAATTGCGCTGTCCAATCACACGACACACGCCACTTCCGACGGTGCCGCCCACACCCGCCCAGGTCTACGTGCCTGACAGGGGTGTTGCCACAGCATTGCACCAGTGGCACCAAGGTGGTGGCGTGAGAAGGCTGCAGGATGAGGGGTCCCATGTCCGTTCTACGTGGCGCATCAAAGGTCCGCCGCCCGACACGCAATTAGCAGGACGGGTTGTAATCCGCAGCGACGCCGCCGTCTCTTCAAAGAGTATGTCGCGACCGAAAGTCATTGTGGTCGTCTAGTCGAACACCTTGCGCGTCGGACTGCATGGCGCCTCACTTCCCGGCTCGGAAGGACAATACACGCGTTTGAACGTCTGTCAGCGGGCCAGCAGCCCCTCGGAGACTTGTTCGTAGAACAGGGAACGTCGCTCCTCCGCGGGCCCAGGCGCCGGTCATAACACGACGCTGTTTTCTTTTCGCCGTAAGTGAGCTTACTTGAATGTGCTAGCATAAAATGCTTGTAAATCACGCATATGACTTTGTTCGAGCTTTGTCAAGAAAGACGTACCCAAAACGCGGCGTTTAAGTGTGGTTTATTTTACAAACTCAATAGTGGCTTACTTCTGCCAATAGTGAGTCTGAAATATGAAATGTCGCCTTTGTACTTGTAAGCAATAATACTCAATTGCTTTTGTTAACTCTTTTAGCGTTCCCAAAGCACAGATTACCCCCAAAGAAGCGGCCTGCCGTATTAACCGTGCCGCGTCGGCGTCCAGGTGTCTCAAATGACAGAGTCGGCAGCGTACAACCCAAGTTAGCGAGTGTTCAGGCATCAGAGTTGACTCCAGTGCCGAATGTGACTTCTGAAGCAAACAGCGCCGTGGAGCAAAGATGTGCCTTTGCAGATGTCGACGCTCCTCGGCGAAGTCTACATTCTGGTGGCACCCCGAGCAACGCTGACGGTTCTGATCATGCTAGTTGCGCTGATGAATCGGTGCCTGCTAAGTCGTCACAAATACCTTTCAATGATATTGCAGCTGACATGGGCAGCGCTCGTCACTTACGTATTCATTGTGCATCATCGCCAATTGCACTTACGTGCGCACCTGCTTTTGGTCATGCAAATACGCCTGGAAATGATTGCAGAAATGTTCCAAGTGTGTTTAAGAAACCTCCAGAGCCATGTCTTCCTCTTGATAACGTTCAAATTGGCAGTGCTGAGAATTCCTGGTGCACACAAGAATCGTTAGCCTTTGTGCATCAGCACTTTGACTACGATGAAAGTTCTGTTGAGAATTCCACCCAGATCTCTTGTCTTCAAAGTTCTTGTAGCTTTGTACCAAGTGTGACACCCTATCCTGAAAATGGCATTTCAAGACTCCAGAATCAGCCTGAGTGTGAAGGAGTAGAAGCGCTATCCACACACGTTATCACAATTGGAAAAATTGCAGCTGCAACAACGTCACTGATTAGTCGAGAGAACGCGGAACTTCGGGAAAAAAAACGCTGACCTGATGCGCAAATACAAAAGCCTACAAAAACTGCATGAGAAAGCGAAATCACAGCTAAAAAATCGTCAGGAAAAAGCTGGCGTCTGCTGAACAAAAAACACACGCGTTAACTACTACAAGCTTTCTGAACAAGGACCAAACAACTGCTCTGACGAAAAAAACTACGAAGGCATCAAAATGGTCCGAGATGACTATCAGAGAAGCGCTTCAGATTAAACATGCATGTGGCACAACAGGATATGAACTACTGAGGTCGTTGTCGTATCCATTGCCTTTGAACAGGACCCTGATTAGAAGACTTCAGAACATCCGTTTTTTGCCAGGCATTCTTCATGAGGTACTCCATCTTTTAAAGCGCAAAAGTGAGACAATGCATGACATAGAAAAAGACTGCGTGTTGTTCATGGATGAAATGGACATCAGCCAGGGTTTCGATCACGACCGCTCTCTAGACTGCCTTTTCGGGGGTACCACGCTGCCACTGTCAAATGTGCAAGTTGCCAACCACCCGCTTGTGTTCATGATTGGTGGGCTAAACACGAGGTGGAAGCATCACTTCACCGGGCGATCAGTTGACGGTGCACTCCTGAAAGGTCTTGTCTTTCATTTAATTGAGCTCTGCTTCAATATCTCGTTGCGAGTGCTCGTGGTAACCAGTGACACGGGATCAGCTAATCGGGCAGTATGGCGCCTACTGGGGATTCTCCAGCAACAGACATTCAGAGACCGTCTGTTCTGTACCACACCCGCACCTTAAAGACCAGATGTTCTTTATGGCTGACCCAGCGCATGTCTTGAAAAACATTCGGGCCCAGCTCCTTCGCTCAGAAACATTTACACTAGGACAAGAAACAGTAAAGGGAGCAAGACCTTCCTGGTGAAATTGTCAGCATTAATCATATTAAAGCAGTCCTTGAATTTGACACTGACGATGACATCAAGGTTGCGAACAAGTTGTCTGACATCCACACTGGTAGTGGACACTTCACTAAGATGAAGGTGAA
This sequence comes from Rhipicephalus appendiculatus, assembly GCA_030522465.1. NCBI lineage: Eukaryota > Metazoa > Arthropoda > Arachnida > Ixodida > Ixodidae > Rhipicephalus > Rhipicephalus appendiculatus. The sequence goes on from JALIZH010026455.1 coordinate 35,074, forward strand.
TGTCGCAGTTCAAATGTTTCGCGAAGCCCCTCCTGCTATCAGGTACCTGTCAAACGAGGAGAGTTAAAGCCTCAAGCAGAGGCAACAGCTTGGTTCCTTGAACTAGTGAGCAAATGGTACACGCTCATGTCATTACGGCACCCAATGGTTGCCTTGAGCTATTTTGACCCCTCAAAACAAGAAGATGCAGTTAAAATCCTACAGCTGGCTTGCACAATTTTCTACCGTATCAACATGGGCAAAACTGCACACTGGAAACCTTCTCAAGCCGGTCTCTTGATATCAACGACAGTTGTCCTGTGCCTGTCTGACGAACTGCTAAAGAAACGTGGCTACCGGTACCTGCTTACAGGTAGACTGATACAGGACTGCCTTGAGAATATTTTCTCTTTGTAAGGCTCAGGAAGCCCATCCCAAACGCGTACGATGTTAAGTGTGCTCTGAAGTTGATATGTGTCAGCCGATTCTTGCACACGCCAACATCATCTAGCTACAACTTGGATGACAGCTTGCACCTCGCTGACCTCCTGGACCCCAGTATCAAAAAAACAAGCTGTGCAAGAAAGTCAGGAGAACGAGTAAGCAGAAGAGCTGGAAAACGTTCTTCTGTATGCAGTCACAACAGTGGAACGTGACATTCTTGCATATGTAGGAGGTTTTCTATTGAGGTCCATCTTGAGGTCCATTCACCAGTGCAAGGACTGCAAAGCGGCACTGGTGGGAAATGACGATAAATACAGCACTCTTGTTCAATTTAAACAGTACGCTCAGGTCGTTGGAAAGCTCATTCAGACTAGCCGAGCTGTCATGGAAGTGCTCATTGAATGCGAAGAACACTTCAAGGCCTTTGCCGATGAAGACGGAATCTTGGCACTAAAAACCCCATTCGCGAGCATTTTGAGTGCATTGCGGAGATCAGTAACTGTGCGACTGGAGAGCTGCAACATGCATCGAGCACAGGTAGAAAAGACACTGCTGGAAAAGTATGTTAGGACAAGGCTCAGGATTCATCTTCGGCAAAAACAGGCACAGAGGGTAAATAGTCAGTCAAGTAAGACGTGTGCTGTAGCGAACCTCAAGTAGCAGCTTTTGAAAGGGCTCCAATCATTTGAGTAATTACTGCTTACGGAAGGAAGACATTTTTGTGAGCTCACAGTGTTGACATCTGTCTGTTACTGTGCAAATAAACAGCCGTGCAGCTGGTTCCATTAGTTGTTTTTTGATGAGCTGGCTTTGTACAGGAAATGTGCTAAGCGTAGTACGTGTTAACGCATGCACGCACCAACTGTTATTTGTTTTATGTATACTCATGCTTGTCTTTTCGATGTAAATAAATCTTCATTGAAACAAGACACTTATATCACGTATCATAATGTGAAGGCATATGCCGAATTCGCTAAAAAAGGAAGAAAATTAAAACCCTAAATACGACATTTTGCATTCTCTGTTTGCCCCCTTTTTATGTAATGTAATGTTTTGCTTTGCTGTGCTCTGTCTTAGTGGACATTCCTGCTTGTTTCAATCACTGGAGTTCTTGTTATCATTATGATTAAAACGTTCCTTCCTGCTCTTGTGTCTTTTTCTACTGTGAAGGTTAATTTATTGGTTTGGGGGGGGGGGAGGTGCGATGTGACCGAGTGCCCTCCTATTTTGCGCCAATTCTAACCACCTGTAAGTTTATTAAGCCGTCCATTGTACGGATACGTTCGCAGGAAGTAAAGTTACTGCAGATAATTTTATTACGTACAGTAGCGATATGTAGGGTATCAGAAACAGGGCACCGGAGTTATGCGGCGTTCAGAGAACATCGCGAGCTACGCGATTGATGCGCCTTCCCTGTGGTTACAGGCACCGTCATATAATATAGCACGGCCTCGTGCCCTGCACTAGAACGCCTTTGATGTTCCTGCAGTGATAAGGTGACTTTTGCTTCAGGAATTCCGCGCAGGCATTGAATTAGGTTCACAGTCATATCGAGGTTCTCCCCATCGCAAATATAGGCTCCCTAAAACTCATCACTCGGCCAATGCGGCGGGTGCACTGCGAGAAACGATCTGTTTTCATAGTATATTATACAAACTCGAGTCAACGAACACGTTCTTTCTGTTCTAGAAAACGGCGGCTAACATCAGAGAACAACCCTCCAACTTTCACAACTTGCTATATAATCAAACCACCCCATTCTTGTTGAAACCCACTCTTCCTTCAATGTCAACGAGCGAACGTTGGGAACCAACATGACGGCCCGTCAAACTTGGCGGCCGCCGAAGCCAGTGGTAAGCAACCATGGTCAGACTTGTCACCTAAAGGCCCTGAAACTTCGCAAAGTAGCGACACTCTCCTCCGCCGCTCTCGTTCCTGCTCGGTCTCCTCTCCTTCACACCCTCTTTTCGAACGTGGCGCCACCTACCTTGCTCCCGCTTAGCGGACGACCTTTCGAAGAGTGAGCGCGCGCGCGCCAGGCAGCGCGCTGTAAGCATTCGCAATATGCCATCTCGCTCTTGGTATCTTGTTTTTTGTTTATATGTTACTTTAGAGACGTTAGCGCTTTTATATAGCCTCACACATTCGTTTTCGCACACAGAATTGGTGAAAATCACAGCAATGAAAAAAAAAACATAAAACAGCATCAAGCAAGTGTTCGTATTGCTCCATGAACGAGCAAGCGAACGAATAAACTAGCGTGCCACCGTTAATGTTTCCTTAGCGAGAGCTCCACTATAATAATAATATCAGTGGTTTTATGTGCCAATACCAAGCTGTGATTATGAGGAGCGCCGTAGTGGAGAGCTCCGGAAACTTTGACCATCTGGTTTTCTTTCAAGTGCTCTCACATCACACAGGCCTCAAGCATTTCACCTCCATCGAAACGTGACCGGCGCGGCCGATCGCGACGTCCGGATCAGCAGCCGACCACCATATACACTTTTATACCGCAGCGGGCGGCCACTCGCGGATATAAATATTCACACGAAATAGCACGTAAACTTAGCGCGAAATAGGCCGTATACGTGAGGTTCCGTAACTCCGAAACGATGACCGCACGCTGGGACTGCACGCTGCACGAGAACTTTCGGGCGACGTTTTCGACGCGACTATGCGAGGTAAGTTGCGATCCCCTCACAATAAGCATGCGTCAATGTTCACGCTAATCACTGCGTTCTATCACGCCGTAGACACGTCTCAGTTAATTGTGCACTACGTCGTTATTCCTCATGCGCGTTTTATTACTGCTTCTGCGGGGGTCTGTACTTTTTCTTTTTTTCAAACATACGTGGTTACGCTTTCTGCTCGACGTGCTGTACCAACTGGTTTGAGTTCACGGTATTGGTTCGTGCGCCCAGCATCATGCACGCGGACTGATGATCGAAAATGTGATTACGAAACTTCAGAGATTCGGAGCAGTGCTTTTGAAAAAAACAAAGCTGGAGTGTCTACGGCGCGATAGAACGCAGTGATTTGCGTGAACATTGACGCATGCTTATTGTGAGGGGATCGCAACTTACCTCGCATAGTCACGTCGAAAACGTCGCCCGAAAGTTATCCCGCCCGATTCGGTGTATCGAAGCCTTTCTTCGTAACTTGTTGCGCTTCCCGGACGGAATCATAAACAGTTTTTTTGTCTTCGCTTGATTTGTTGAGCCATTCGAAGGCGCAGCAGCCGCCCATGGCAACCAACAGTTACGTCGGTCTTGTTTGCTAAGTGTTTCCGAGCACAACACACGCAGAATGGGAGCACAACGCACACGGAATGGCAAGCACGCATCCATGAACACATGCGCTGTGCGTCAGCGAGTCCGCGCTTCGAGAGCAAGAAGATGGCAATCGCGAGCGACTGTAAACAAACGAACTCTTCGCGCGGTCCCACGTGACGACAGTTGGCCAATGCCGACGCGGCGTCAGCCTCGGAGAGGGCAGGGGGAGGGAGAAAAGCGAGGAGGCGCGCTTCTCCCCACATATGTCGCTACTTTACGAAGTTTCAGGGGGCTTTATTGTCACCACCCTAAAAAGACGGAGGCACGGAGGCGCGCACATGAAGGCTCCCTAGCTGATCATAACGCGTAGCGCCATCTGTCTAGGTGCACAGAAATTGTTCAACACCTGCGCTCTTGAGCGCATGCGCCAACTGGCGGAGGACGGCGGCGGCGGCAGGGAGCTGCGTCGCGGCGTGCCCGGAGTGTGTCGTGTATATGTTAAAAAGACACACCTATATATACATACAAATAATAAAATAAGAAATAAAAAAGATCCTACCGATTTTTCTACACATATGTGAAACGTTGTTACATATCTTTGGAGAAAGCAGACGAAAAATTATGCTGAACAAACGCGGCAGAGCAGAAGTACACTTGTTTTTCCAGGTCTGGCGCGGTAGCGTAGGTTGGGCATTTTCGTGTTACGCCCTTTGTTTAACATGTCTGCAGTGGGCTTATTCATGCTCGAAGGGACAAGGTATTTTGGTACTCTTGTGTGAAGACACGGAGCAACCGTACAGGAGGCAATGAAGTGTTTTGTTCCCGGCTGTAACTCTGGTTATGGCAAAACGGCGGGAGAGGATTCTGCTCTTCGCGGCCCCATCTGATCCAAAGCTACTGGACCAGTAGCGTCAAAAAAGTACCTGTGAGTAAGCGACCACTGAAATCTAAGGACAAAATATGTGCTCGAAACTTGGAGAAGCACCCTGTTTTCATCGGTACATCGAGAAGCACATTATTTTTTATAGATGTCTCGTCCCTAGCGCAGTTTAGGTTTACAAAACATCTCTTACCAACTAGCCCCCGAACACACGCTTCTGGATTTCACTTTGGGAATGCGAGGATATTTTTCCTCAGAGAGAGGACGATCCCGCCATAATCGACTGCATAATATACTTCGTCGCTGTATATGTGGCGGGAAACTTTCGCCAAGCGTTGGATTGTGAAACGTGCAGGACTCCCTTGGTTCAACTTTGCAGCCCGTTAAAGAAGACATTTCCAGTCTCACTGCCACCAAAACACGCAGCTGATTAATGTATCCAAACATGCATCTGTGCAGACTGTTGCACGCTGCCGAGAGCTACTTTTCTCGTAATGCAAAGTCGATTAATGTCTACGAGGCAATGATTGACCCTGTGCTGGGGACACGCAGTGTCAGCTTCCCTTGTGAAGCTCACAATGAAGAAATTCTAGCACGAATTCTGCAATACTACGTTCTAATAAGAATGCGGCAATTTTCCTCGCATGAGAGCCGAGCGGCGCGGAAAGCATCGAGGCAAAAAAAAGCAAGCGAAGCATCTTCGCACTCAATCAATGCTAAGGAAAGGAGTGACAAACACCGTCTTTTCATTAAAAGCTTCTTTTCCTAGCTTTTCGTGCCATGTTAGTTTGTATACTAACAAGCCATGTTTGTCAATGCACTAAAATTATTGCTACGTTACTTTACGCACCATGTTCTTGCCATGTTACCTTATGTACTAAGTTTCGTTATGCTATGTTTATGTACGTCGTAGTAGCATTGTATACTTATATGTGGTCGACATTAAAAATGTGGGACATTTGGCCTCTTTTTGAATAAACGAAATAAAACGATACAAACGGTTATTTCTTCTCGCAACGTCACTCTGCACAACAGCTATGCTCTTTACAGAAAGGCATTGGTAGCAGGTGTACGGCATGCGCGGAGCCGCTGAGCAGACGAGAAAACTTATAGGCAAGCAGACCCACGAACGCGGCAAAGCGCGACCGCGCCGTTGCCATAGTAAGGAGAGACGGATCCCGTGCCCGCGGCTCTGCTCGAGGACGCCGTCTCTCCTCCGCCTTCCTCAATTCGTAGCGCCATCTGGCGAACACGCCGTGAAGCATGAAACGGCGTTGCAAAATGTGTCCCTTCTGGACGAGCGGAGTCGGCGCTCCTGTCTTATCGTACTCCGTGTCAGTAGCGCATCGTTACTAGGGGGGGTCGATGACTACACGTGGACGCAGAAAACGCGACATGCGTAAAGTTGATGGCACTGCTCCTTTAAAAATATCTAGAGATTTAAGCTGTAAGTTGTCCCGCTGTTGTAGCATTTCTTTTTATTTCGATAGCTTGCCTTAGGCATAAAGATAGATATGGTCCGTCGATATAATGATGAAGGCCGGTTGGTAGACCATACACGAGACCATGCACGTAGGTGACGAAGTCGGCTTAACTAACGACCTTGGCAACTTATGGGTGGGCTGCCAAAGCTGCAGGATCGAAATTTTCATTTCATGGTACCTGTACACCGTCGATTGGGCTCAAAGCTTCGCTCCACATAGCTATTGGTCCAACTAGGCAAGCGCCTTCGTATGCTTGAGGCGTTCTAAGCATCCCACGTAATCTGATAATGCGCTTGTATGTAATAACGCCAGACAGCTGCATATATTCGCAAAAGCTACAGTATCCATTTTTTGCTACGACGCTGGTATGTGTATGAATATTATCTATTTGGTAAGGTAATTAATTCTGCAGAAATCGCACTGAGCCAGTGGGACTCGCGGAGAGATGATAAGTAAGTCTTTGTAAATGCGACACATTTCTGGGGGAACCACAGCCACCTTGGGCGTTTCAATCTATACGCGATGCGCAGCGGTTATAGGGGCGCCACTGAAAGCCGCGTAGCGGCGGCCGTCGGAAACGCGCGCGGGTCGCGTAGCAGACGCCTCCTTTCACTGCAAGCATGACGGAAGTGCGCGCGTGCGATTTGCCACTTGTGCGCGTCCCAAAACGATTACTTTTGCGGTGATAGTGTGCGCAAAGGAGCCGCAGTTTATAACAGTGAACCAACGCGTGAACCAACGCTTTTTCTCGACACAGTAGCTTCGTTTACGTACCATGTGTTTATATAGTAGATTTTCAGGGATCGCTGTCGCACCGGCGCATGGATTTCACGGGTGCGGCCACGCGAAGGGTCAGCGTTGGTAAAACTTTGAAACCAGCACGATAAACTTGTGAAAAAATATCTCGGCAGCTTGCGCTAGTGACGCGAGACTGAGTCACTGCGGAGCTGGTGGTCACCTAGCTTGTTATACCAGCTTGGTAACGTATTTGCTAGGTTTTTTGCTAGCTATTACCAAGTGTTGAAAAAATGGCGTTAGGTTCTACGTGATAATACGTGGTTTTGGCGGGAACATGGCACGTGAGTAGATACGCTAATTACGTGATTCTTGCGAGAACGTTTCACGTGATTAGTTACGTGACTTTCACGTGATTAGTTACGAACCAACATATACTCTCTAATTACATGCTAAAGAAAACATAGCAACCAGTAGCTAGCACCACCAGCAAGAATAAAGAAAAGAAAACACGTCAGGTTCATAATCGGCTCCACTCAGGCGTGCGCAGGGGTTCCCCATCAAGGGGGGGGGGGGGGCAAAGGATCATCGCAGCGCCCCAGGCCCCACCAAGTCAATGCATGGGGCAGATTTTGCGCCCCCCCCTCTTAGGCGAATAGGAAAGCCCCCCCCCCCCCCCCCCTTTCCCGTGCGCACGCCTATGGCCCCACTCATAACGCAGCTTCTGTAAAGCGAATGAGCAGTAGTGGGGTGCATCAAGGGTTTCCTATTAGCATGAAGTCATGTTACGAGGCATTCAAAAGGAGGTTGAATCGGTTGAATGTCCTGTCAAAAGCCTTCAATGCGCACAGGTGTCATGTTTTACAGCCAATATGCATATAGTTGAGGTGAGCGCACAGCGAACATTCTGCACTGGTGATCGCATTCCAGTGCCATCAATAGGTAGAATGCAGCCGATTTCGGGCAGCATACGTGTGATTTCAGGGCGCTTTTGTAAAGGAGCCGTCACCTGCCCCACATTCTCTGGCCTTGCGCTTCGCGCCATTCGTTTTTCAAGAGAGCCTAGGCATCGCGTCTTATCAGTAATAACAACCTCATGTGTATTGTAGCGTCTACAATGCAGGCGAGGCGACCAAGTGTAAACGTAGCAGCGTTCGCTGAAGACGTAGCGACATAAATGGAGAAATAAAAACACGGTAACCGTTCTAACACTGCCGTAAACAAAGCGCGATTGCGTACCTTTTTTGGACAGCCGCAATCAACCACCGCCGTCGCTATCGCTCATGAAATAGCACCGGAAACCTGTAGAAGTGCGTTCCTGGCGATTTTTTGTATGCGTTTGAGCAGCCGACAACGCAGCAGTTATTTTTCGGCATCGCTGAAGCCCGACAGAGTCGTTAAATCACGATAAAAACACATGCATCCGTGCACTCGCGTACACAATCGCGGGAAGACTGCTCGCCCGGACCCGCGAGCGCTTCCGAGCCGTGGCGGCAGATGGCGTCGTCGGCGCTTTGCGCATCGCCTATACATCCAGCCGCCTACGTGTGGGTCCTTTCGTGCTTGTCTCCTGAGCTTCACATGAAATTCACGCAGAAAGGCCCAAGTGTCTGACGAATATGACTGACAGATCATCGCATGAATAACGTGGCATGCCTGTCGCTTACTTCATGAAGGCCTATTGCACAGTCACGTGTGGGACATACCTGTCTACCACAGGTGATGATAAGCGGGTATGCGGCAAAGGTGATTCACAGTCTTTATCAACCCAGTAACCAAAATAGACGTTCAAAACTTTATAAGAGGCTGTGTGGATTAAACAAGACAATGAGAACATCTGTTGTAGTTGGCGATTTCAATGTGGCGCCCAAACGTATACATATGTATTTCGACTCGGTAACCATTAGTCTAGCGTGACTCTCTTTCTCGCAGAAGTACGCCAGCAAACGATGCTCTCACTTCATTTTGATGAAAGGACGTCTGTGCTGTGACGTGACTGCCGGAGCTACGTCACTCAGTAACACTTTAAACGTCAGTAACGCGCCTAGTAAGCTCAAGATATCGATACATTTGCTCAAGATGTCGATACACTTTGTAGGACTTGGCTGAAACTGCGGCATAAGCAGCTCCTAGCCGACTGATGCTCATTAAATTGAATTCTACAATCCGTGAGACCTGACAGAATTTTTCAGTTTTTGACCCTGCCTTAGTGAGCCAATAATATAGATGGCAAGACTGTTCTCAACATTTTTTTTGCGGTGGACCCATGCTCTACCCACAATGGAACAGATAATGAAGCCAATGAAAGAATAGGACACATTATTTGTTGTTTTTAACTGCAGAGTAATGATGACGACCTTAACTGACAGGAAGGAAAGGGGACGGAAAAGCACCCTTTTCGTCAGTGGGATCCGAACCGACAACCATTGAATTATGCTTTTTCTTGAACTCTGTTTGCTCTCCGTTCAGATCATAACCTGTACCACACATTTAAAAACAAATAATGTCTCCTGTGCTTTGCGTGGCTTAATCCTTTCCCGGCTGAAATAATAAAAAAAAGAGACTTGCCAAAATGACCGCATATTTTTGTTTCGCTGGCTGTGTAGAGCTTTTTCTGAATAAAACGATACCATTATTTCAATGAAGTAACGTTTGCTTATTAAATGCGAAGCATTTCTTTGCGCACTGTAAGCACTTTTGCGTTACTATCTACGTATCTATATATCTATCTATCTATCTAGCCGCCTACGTCCGGGTGCTCTCGTGATCGCCTCCTTAACTTGGTGTAGACCAAAATTTGTATGGGAGGGTAAGAGGTATTGACGAATATGTCTGACTGGTCATGACAACAATAACGTGAAAATCCTGTCGCCTACGTCGTCAAACCCTTTCCTGAAGACACGTGTGGCACATACCCGTATACCACGGACCGCGGTATGCGGATATGCGCCACAGGTGTTTGACAATTTATATTTACCCAGGAACGGCGAGGACAAACATTAGTAATTTAAATGCAAGAACGTTAAGAAAAACTGGCGTCGGCAGCGTTGCCCCGACGAATGCAAATAATAAATATCAAGGTCCCAGCAGCAATCGAACCCAAGCCATCTGCGTGGCAATCAAGTATTCTACCACAGAGCCACGCCAGGTCTCGGAGCTGCTTTGGAAAAAGACCCTATGCAGGCGTTATGTTGGTGGAACGTCAGTTGTGGTTGCAGTGCTGGCTATCTAATTTTATAAACATTACATATGTACTCTTATGAGGCAGGTGTCATGCCGGGTTAACGTCAATTGTATACTTAAGCGCCATCCTCTGTAGTTGGTCCACGAAGCACTATCCAGGGCTACCATCCTAGAAGCACGAGTGCTACATATCAGCTTACCGCTTCTGGTGTTGGTAATATCCATGTTTCTGTTGGCATCGTTACGCAGCTGTAAACAACTGGTTATATAAAAGATGTGCGGCTGTTCAACATGTCTGTGCGTACAACGTTTGCGCATATCTTTAGCATCATTTCGTAAAGTTTCGCTCAATAAAAAAAATTACAACCCAGTCACTTTGCCTCCGCATGCTTCGCATAATATTGATTCCCATGGTACTTGGGATCTGCTAATTTTTTTCTCCTAATTGCGTACACAGACACCGCAGGCGTGGTATCAGAGGCGGTAATGCATTGACATGTGGAGGAGGAAGAATAAACTCTATTGAAGAAACATGGACAAATGGTGCCATCTGGCATCAAGAAACAGCTACGGCGTACAGGCCCGTAGCCAGGGCGGTGTGCCCTAGAAACCCTCCCCCCCCCCCCCCCTTCAGAAATTCGGATGGAGGAGGCGGTTTTACCAAGCATAAATAATGAATATACCAGTTTTTCAAGACCTTCAACAGATGCCTCATCCCCCCCCCCCCCCCCCCACCCCCCCCCCAAAAAAAAAAAATTCCTGGCTACAGGCTTGGCGGCGGATATAGTCGTCATTGGTTCCTCTAGGGACCGATGAAGTCGTTATCGAGTATGGCGACTATACTCGTCAACGGTCGCGAAAAAGTTTGTCGTCTGTTGGTTTCGTCGGTTGTGGCCAACAAAGAAACGAGCCCCTCGAACAATTCCTCTTATTGTCAAGATCTAGTAGTACACAATTTTCCAGTAGAACTGTCTTTTCAACGGTTGTAGAGATTGGTTTAGGAAGAATGGCAGTGAGGCACGATGTATATGTGAGGCCATGCCAACACACAACATTCGCAGCCTCTATTCTCCAAAAGAGTTCACAAAGTATCCCTTAAATTCGGAAGGCCATCGCTTGAGAACGTTCTGGTCATTGCTTATAAAAGTTTGCTCAGTAGCTAAAGTAGGTATCGCGACATGCTGCCGAAAATGACATTCTTAGGACTCCTCTAATAATCCTTCGGGTAATTAAGACACAGTCCAAAACGAGATGGCTTGATTTTACTAATGATCAGCCACAGCATGCAACGGCTTGCAATAAATAAAGTGCTTCGCGCGCAGCATCTGTGATTACGAATGTTGACAGGATCATAGACACTGTAGAAATTGCACTCTGCAATGCTGGGATTGAAAGTTTATTTACGCAGACGGTCGCTAGGTGAAGCGTGCTAAACAGGATGCAAGTTAAGATGGCCTTATTGATAATTCCCGATGGGCCCACCAGTCTAGTCCGGTTGCGTCTCTCCTTTCGCAATTATAGCCACATCACTTTCAAATTCTAAGCTTAAGCATCCTCCAAGCTATTCTACAAGAAATTCTCGCCTAAGGGTCATGCCTCGTTTCTCGAACAAACCACAATTTTGAATACTGATACGTAGAGCAAAAAGGCTGATTTTCGGTTTCATACTCTGACGCAGTTTCAAAGTAGCCTCTTAAAACCTCTTACAACACCTTCGAAAATACAATCGGCTACTTTTAAGCCGAAAGCCTCAGATGCCTCATGACGCGATAAGTGACCGTCTGCGTAAAGAGGGAACGGTCGAAAAGTATCACGTAATTGAAGATGACGTCGTCATGACGTCACATGTTGGCGATATTTGTGAGCTAGTCATCACGCCACAACTATGACGTCCTCTCATGGCATCGTCGACAGGTCAAGGGTGGCCCCATTACGGAGGGAGTGCAACACCACGTCGGGTGCAGACAACTTCAGGTTGGTCAGGGGGGCGGAAGAATAATTCTAATTTACTGCGAATAAAACAAAGTAAAGCAAGAGTTGTCCAGTCGTCTTACCGGAATGCATAAGGAGTCTTGGGACTTCATCTGCCTACATCTCAATTTTGACAAAACCAGCATAACAGGACAGCATGAACTCGGAGCAGCACTTTGTGTCGTCGTGGACCACACGGCTGAGCAGACATGCTAGCGCAGTACCGGACATGTTTCTGTACAGCACTTTCGGTCGCGCAGCCACCTTGAGTGACTGCAGAGACTGACAAGTACACGTATTGCAGTTTTTTTTTTCGCTCTTTAATCGAAGGAATGCATGATCTTTGCTCATATATCACGAATGGACCAGCATCTGGCAAAAGTAAACGCCCGGTATACAGCATAATTCGCCTCCTGGGACTTAGCCGAGGTTCCTGTAACGAGATTCGGCATGAATGGTTAGCAAGCTCGGCTTTGACCAATGTAAACAGAGGCCAAAATAGGCGTAACGTCCCTGAAAAAGAAGCGTTTACGAAAAAGCAATTTCAGCGAATTCAAATAGGCACCTGCCGAGGTGTCCCAGCAGGGGGAGGGTAAAGCGAGAACACTTCAAGGGTTCCTCCCGAGCCCTTGATGATGTTCTTGCGTGTAGACATTGTGAACCGATGTTGCATCACATGTGTCAGTGGGATAAATCAGACTCGATGTGAACGATTATGATTAACCTATCATTACTTACGAGTACAGAAATAAGATAATAAATCTTGTATGCTTACTTACTACCGTTGGCACCGAAAAGACTGTGGGGAGAAAAAAGAAAAGCAGTGCTGAACAAGAACTCAATTTACCTGCCAGGCGTTCCATGAGCATTACTATACACGAGGCCTTGCTCTCCCACACGACATCACACCTGTCAGCATCGATCAAGGTCCATATAGACATCACAATGGGCAAAATGTGCGCGCTAGCTGGTATTGCCATTGTGGTGTAGAAGTTCGAGCACAGCAGTACGACAGACTGTGTTCCTATCGTGTCAACCTGTCTTGCTCTGTTGTCCTTGCGTCGTTCTAGTTTTTACGCTAAACAACACTAAGAGAGCACCAACGTACTTTTGGAACAAGACTTGAATCTTCTAAAATCAGCAACTTATCCAAGTACGCCGTAGTTAATACGCTGTGGGAACTACCAATTTCCGCAGTAATCTGGACTTTTATTGTAACTAGCTGGTTAGTTTATTAGTGATGACAAAGTGGCGTTTGTTAGCCGTAAGAGCATCGCACGCATAATGCGAAGTCAAGGCGTTCGTAGCCTGGCTCTAGTCAGTTGCTTATTCAGTCCTTTATTTCTGTTATCATTTCTTTTATCATTTAGTTATCTTCATAGACGATGTTCAATATTTTTCTTTCAGTATACTTATGGCCACCTATCTTCGTTGGTTTCGTTATCATTTGGTCTTCCAACCAGTGCCCTTCATTTCTCTTCGTTCTCAGCGTTGCGTGCATGCAGAGATGCTTCAACAAAACGGTGAGTGATACGCCTAGGCTTTCAGACCGATTTTGTTTATTTTTGAGCTTAAACCTAAGATGCAGTGTAGCGCTTGTGGCGGAGTGTAGTGTTGTGCGATTACCTCTACATCGTTGTCGATTCGCGATTAACTATGCCATCTTCCTGTTTTTCTTTATTACGTAGATTGAGTTCATCCCTAAGGAAACAACAACTTAAAGGGCCTCGTCCTCTATACCAATCTTAACGCTCATACACTGAAGCACAGTGTCAATTAGGTGGGATGCGCTGCCGCGTTGAGGTGCCCTCATTGCAGTCCTAGATTACGCGATCAGACAAACTATATAGTTCAGAAGAAATCCAGAAACTGCTACCTGAAAGTGTAAATCAGCGTCACAGCGAAAAGTATGGGAGCACTCACTGTCGTCTGAGAGCAGCGTGAAGAGGACGGCGAAGAGAGTGACGCTGATGAGCAGGAGCAAGGCGCTCATCGCCACCACGACGAAGCGCTCGCGACTGTTGGTGACCGAGCTGCGGGAGAAATGCAACGGGCAGTTATCGACTTCTCACATGCATGTCATTTACGCAGAAATAGTTGAGTATATGTCAAGGTAATAATAGTGAGAGGAATGCACAGGAGCACTCCGACTTTTGTCCGAAGAAAAAAAAAGTAACCACGTATTCTTAAAAAAAAAAAACAGAAATTGGGAAGGAGTGCTGCATGACTGATATGGTTATTACGACTCCACGGGTACTTAGGATCTGGAATAGTTACACTTAGTTTATTCGCGTCCTCGTGAGAGGTTAACGACAGATCACAAATGGTTTAACGCATTCAATTTGCGCTTATGGCGAGTTCTTCCTGTGCTTGTGCCTCCTTGTAAGTAATAATTTAGCATTTATTTTTAAAGGTCGGAACACTGGTAACAGCCCGGAAGGACTACACGAATATCAAGTATGCTGGATCTTTGGCACAATTTTTTTAGGTCGAGGTCAAATTAACCGCACATCGGCTCTGGTCCTGGACATGCATATTCGACGCTAGCTTACGTATCGGGGTTCCCTGCAGTTTTAACCATTATAGAAAGATGGATGCATTTGCGATTTCTTGGGATGGTTCTGCAGGAGCAAGTATCTGGACGATTGTTTATCAAAGTGGATAAGACGCCAGCACACACGAACTCAATTAGCAGCGCAATTTTTACACAGCTTCATCAGCCCATGACCGATGATTACGAGATGGGCTTCCGACCAGTCTCACGCCAGCTCCGACTTGCTCTGTGCTTACGCAGCTCCACTCGATTTCCCTCTGTGCTCCTACTTGCCCCTGTTCCGCAGCATGCCTGTTCGGTAGTATTCCGGTGTAGAAGTGGTGCGTGTAGACACGTCCCAGCGGGCACTGTATATTCTTAACCCACCGATTCATTCCGTCCGTTTAAAGATCCCCCAGCATAGGTCGGCAAAAATTGTGGAGCTCACTCAGACTCACTCACGAAATATATTTGGCGCTGTGGTCTCACTCGGACTCTGACTTACCAAAATGTTTTCAGCCGGACTCACTCGGACTCACACTCACCAAAAGTTTCTTCAACCGTACTCACTCGGACTCAAACTCAACAAAATATTTTTAACTAGGTCTCACTCAGACTCAGATTCACGGCTTGATCTGATTCTGAGTGAGTCCGAGTGAGTCGACTCATGAGTCCGTTAAGCTAGAATTCACTTTTTCGACCATGGTTTTAATTCTCTTTACATCAATATCTCACGCTTTTGGTGCTCATATTGGTGCGTTTGAATATAGTACCTTCGAATACAACTTATGAGTGGTTGCAAACCAGTAAGGACATTTTTCTTAAAAGATATATTTATCAAGACCTTCCCTGGAAGAGTTGGCGGGGATGAGGTCAAGGCACCCCCGTACGTAATTCACGCCTCTGATCAATAAATATTGAAATGGTGTATCTTTAACGTGCACCAACATCGCACGGGGAGTAGCTAGGTGTACTGCACATGAATGACGTCATAACGGATTTGTTGTCGCCACAAGAAACATGAGTGAAAAGAACGCACGTCATGACCTCCAACGGTCACAAAAAGTCAACTTGCACTTACGTGAAATCTGGCGTCACCTCCACGACCTCCCTCCTGGAAAGCAGAACGCAGGCTTTATTGCACACAATCGACTGAGCTCTATGGCTGTCTGTGATAGTTCCCAAGCATAATGCAGATTTCAACGTAATTGGACTAGGTGTGTGCGCACAGGACTAGAGATATTCAGCGTTTCTTACTTCTGCTTATTTCCACAGCTGCATTTGTCTGAGGCCATTGCGGTAGTGGTTCGTGAGGTGGACTATCAACCAGAAGGATGAAGCTTCAACTAAAATACACTAGCATAACATAGTCTTTAATACGGAGCTTCAGGAGGGGGGCGGAGACGTAATCAAATCGCTCAACAGCAACGATCGAAGTGGTCCCGCGAGCGAGTAGGGCACTCTCGGCCTTAGTAAACAGAACATAGGAAATGCCGGACAGCTAGAGGCAGAACACCACCATCATCATAAGCTGGTGATGGTAGTGTTCCAAAATGTCTTCTCACCCACAGCTGGTGCGCACGAAAAAAAAATGCACGACTAACGTGAAACCTGGAGACGTGCCGAAGCACCGGTGTTTTCCATAGGGACACGCCAATAGCAATGAGAACAAACACAGCTCCCGAACGGTTTCCGGTTTTGTGCGCCGGCACAGCCTAGTAGCATTGGCGGGGAAGAAAAGCCTTAGCGAGAAGCCCGCTCATTTTCAACACTTTTTCTCCCTGTGACTGGCCAAATATTTCACATACATTTTCATCTGAGCTACATACAACGTTATAAGAGCTAGTCCATAACTCTAAGCGCCTTCGATTTGCCTGAAAGCGGAAAAGGAGTTTTTCCTTACTCTAGCACGACTTAAAAAACTAGCTTTCTGGTTCGGAGTTAGAGTGATAATTGAAGTGACCGGAAGTTTCTTGGGAAGCAACACGTGCTGCTGGTATTGCAATCTTGAAACCGAGCGAAAAGGCGAATAGCGTCCATCGCAGACAGCGTCCTTCGCAGAAATGGAGCTAGGAGTAACGCAGGTGGCATTACTCCGCGTTCTGGCGAGCTTTTCCTGAGCGAACACGCCGTCTTATTTGCTTTACCGCGACGGGTGACGACAGGAGACACCGTGATTGGCTACGACAGGAGACGCCGACAGCCGAAGCCCATAAGGTGCTTCGCACCTAAAAGAAAACGAGCCAAGCCTCTCAACGTGCTGGCTAGCACGAAGGAAACTCACGAGGACCCCATCAGCGTTGTGAGGAAGCGCGAAGCGTGTCAGTGCGCTGGCTTGCATTAATTGAGATCTTCAGGGCACCACCGGCGTTACGAGAACGTGCTGGCTTCAACGGAGGAAACTCCTCAGGGCATAGGCGTGCGCACGAGGGGGGGGCAGAGGGGGGCGGCCGCTCCCCACTCCCCTAAGAACCTATGTGGGGGGGGGGGGGGGGTGCGCAAAGTCTGTCCCATATATTGACTATATAGGGCAGGAGGGCGCTGCGACAAACCTTCCCCCCCCCCCCCCCCCCCCTGAACAGTAACCCTGCGCACGCCAATGCCTAAGGGCATCAATGTGCCACGCGCGAAGTCGATCTTTACCGGAGCGCTGACAGCCGATGCCTATCGGCGGGATGACGCAAAGACAAAAACGCGTTCCCGTAGGAGCTGACGCTTCGCAGAAAATCTGAATTAGTCGGCGAACGCGGCAATGGCTCGCCAGCAACTAAAGACGGAAACGCATGCAGCGTTTATCGTGAGCCAAAAATGCGACATGCGGCGGACGCCCGCGTTGTTATCGATCGCGCCTTGCATGCGAGCTGAAAGTGTCCCCGCCTAAAGAGGATGTATCTTACACGGTGTAGATGAAAAGCAGGTGCGTTTGAAGATGTCTTAAAGAAAGTTCGGCATGAACGTTACAAATGAACGGAAAGCGAATATGCGGCACTTATTTGTAGAAGGACGAAAAACTAACGATGTCAGCGATGCGCGAAGAGACGCTCACATACCATAGAGCTGACACGATTCTGTCGGTTTGAACTCAGCCCAGCTGATTCTATGACACCCGATTTTCCTCGATTGCGCATCTCACTTCTCAGATAGAATTCGAGAGTCGCTTGCCGTCAGTTTCACGTGTACTGCACCCGAAAGCGCAGCAAAGGGGCATCGCGAACACAGAACTTCTGAAACCACTCCGTAAAAGTGCAAAAAATGCCCCCACCTCCCCGAAGGGGAATCGTCAGGAAATGCGAATGCATTTCGCGCGCGCTTCACTCCATTTATATATGGTGGTTGTGGTTCGAAGAAGGAAAAGGCACCTAATTTCTGCAGCCCGGTCGGGAGCACGGGGCAGCGCCTGTTTTTTTTAGGGGCGAAGCTCCCTTAAAGTGGCACCCGTTCGTCCCTCGTCGTAGTCGTAGTCGTAGTGCGTAACTAGTCTTACGCTTTGACCTCCAAGGTGGTGCCGGTGGGAGATTTCTCCTGTGCGTTGTTGAACAATAAAAAATTCGCTGCGTGCGCGTTAATTAAAAGCCGAATTCTTCTGTCTCTCATTCCCCATTAGCAGCCATTGGCATTTCTCCTGTGCGTGATTAAACAATAAAAATTTTGTTCAGAACGCCGTTGATTGATGAAATAAACCAACGAAAGACGCCAGATGTTTTCTAAAAGCAAAACGAAAAGACGCCAGATGTTTCTAAAGCAAAACAAAAAAGACGCCAGCTGCTTAACGAAAGACGCCAGGTGTTTTCTAAAGCAATGGTTTTATAATCAAAACCATATCGCGATACAGGTTTGTAGTTGACGATGCTCGTTGCCGTCGGTGTGTGCTCGTATGGATAAGGATGCCGCTGCAACCAGTGCAAGAACCACTTAGCTTACATTTCACCGACCACAAAGCGGTCATAATGAAAGGACAACGCAAACCAGCAATAAAAGTTTGATAAAACATTTAATCAATCGTTTCACGTCATTTTTATCGGGCGAATTAACGGAAGAAATTTCACGGTTTAACCGATGATTACTTCCAGGAGCTTCGCCCAATCTCATCATCATTCACTTCGTGGATCTGCCGGCAATTTTTTTTCTTTTTTTTCTTTTCTGTATTTTTTTTCTTATATATATATATATATATATATATATATATATATATATATATATATATGCGTGCGAGCGAGCGGACGGGAGAGTGGGGCGCAGGGAGGAGAGAGAGCGAACGGCGAGAGAAGGAGCGGCGAAGCACTGCACCTACCCTCTTCTACACTCTCTCCACACACGCGGGAGCTCCCGCCGAGCTCCCCGCGATGCGAGCGCCCTGACACACCAGAGCGCGCTCCTCCTCTCCACTCACTCTCCGCTACTCCGCCCGCACCACCTGCTCCTGTTGCTAGGGGCGCGCGCCCGCAGCTGTTGCTATGGGAGAGGGAGTGAGAGCGGAGAGATGCCGACACCGACGGACACCTGACATGCCCCGACTAAGAAATGCATTCGCATTTAAAAGAGGAGCAAAGGCTGGTGCACACGTGCGCAGCTCATCGTGTTGGGCACCTAGCCCTAGAGAAACTGTTAAGACGTTTATTGGCGGGCACTCGGCGACGATGCAGAACAGCGACAGTCAAGGCGGGGATGGACTCTCAGCACGAGCTGCTCTTTTTCTTCGAAGAGGGCGACCCACTAGAAGGCGCTGGAGAGGACGACCCACTAGTTCCAAAGCTTCGCTACAAAACAAACAAACAAAAAAAACCAGAGAAAACGCGCGCGAGCGGTATGTGACGGCGTTCGGCCAATCCGAGCACCCCGCGTCGAGTGAAAGCGCAGAAGAGGACGACAGGAGCAATTAACAATAGATGTCTTTGCTTTAATTTTATTCAGGGGCTTTACTTGCTCCAAAACGGCATTTCTTAAACAGACACTAAAGGGAAGAACGCTCAGCATATTACCCTTTTCACAATACAAGAAATGCTACGTTCAACAAGGGACGTTTCAAGCTCATTTCTGCAACCAAGTGAATGCAGGGTATGTGCGCCTGCTAAGCGATAAAACGCGTATAACGTAAAGGTGCGCGCATATTCGAACTTTCGAATATTTTTCGAACAGTGTTCACAATTCCATTAGATTGGCACGGCACTTTTACTATTCGAAGTGTTCGACCGCAACTCGAGAACACCACTTTGCGATGACAGCAATCTACAAGAACAAGCAAGCCATAAGAATCCCTTTCATGCTCCCCATCTCATAAGAACATGCTTAGGGATGATCTGCACCTCTTTTCTACAATTTCACTTGGGGGTATTCCAAAAATGATCGAGAAATATTTGAAAAATATCATGTTTGATTGGTACTCAATGAAATGTTAATATTCGAATTCGCTTCGCACCCAATATTTTGCTATTCACCAGCTCTAGTTCAAAGGAATGCAGACAGGCGCAGGTTCACGTACCAACTCACTCTGATGACGTACAATCGTACGGCATCTACTATAGAACGAATACAGTGCTTAATCAGACAAAAAAAAAAAAAGACTAAGTGCATTGAACACTCAGGGGGCCAGACATTAACCGTACCAAGTTTCAGGAAATAGTGTTGAATCAATATGCCAATATATATATATATATATATATATATATATATATATATATATATATATATATATATATATAAAACCTTGACGTGAGTGTGTGTGTGTGTGTGTGTGTGTGAGAGAGAGAGAGAGAGAGCGTGCGCGACATCACACGCCTTTAGATGCCCAGTCGACTGGTTACTTTTGCGACAGGTTACTTTTGCCAGATAACCGGAACGCAGCTAAAAAAAGATACATAAAGGGTGGGTGCGTACTGGCCACCGCGTAGTTTCAAAGCTCATGCCAATCAAATTATCGTTTTCGCAGTTACTGCTTGAAACTTCTCCTGGTCGCTATTATTACTGCGCCTCAGTGCGTGAGTTACCGGTGGCGCGATCTGCCCTTATGTTACGTCACTGTTATTTTAATAAAAGGTAGTCTTCTTTGTGGTCTGGAACTGGCTAGGTCGTCTTTTGTCGCGCTGCAGGCTCGCCCCCTCGCTACGCCTACCCGTCGACGTACGCCACGACCCGACAAAACTGCTCTGCGACTACATTACGAGCTACTAAATACGCAGAAGCTCCACTGCAGAAAGTGATGCTTTGAAACCGAGGCAGAGCAGGTTAGATGCGGAGGAAAACACTCACTCGTATGCGCTGGGGCTGACGGTATCGCTGGTGCTTGGGCCACTGGACTGGGCGGGCGTTGGGGAACACCACCCGTTGGGCCGAAGCCATGGCCGTTGGGCCTCTTCTCCTCTTGCTTCTTTCCTCCTCTCACAGTTGCGCTGCAAAACACAACCAGCGGGACGCGACGCCGTTAAGCATGGAAACAACGCCGGCAATGGACCGTCTTAGAATACGTTACCCAGAGCCTTACGCAAATGTACTCGCCTTCGGTTGTCGCCGCCCCGCATGCATCAATCGCTAACCGTTCCATGGGTGATCGTGCCGACCTCTATTTTTCGCAAACAGCCAGCATACCCGAGACATCCCCAGTGCTTCGCTGGTCTCGTCTTGTAAATAAACATCCGAAGGTACTTTACTTGCATTCGGGTTTTCAGAAGACGGACCCTATTCGAAAGGACTCACGGCTAGCTAACGGAAACAGAATGAACGCATTGCTTCGTTACATTGTTTTCATATCTCCCTTAAGGACAGTTTCAGTACAGGGACCCCAAGCCGTTGGGGCCACAAACTCTTGCGTTTTTAGGAGCGAAATGACTGCGAACTAATGGCAGCATCGTTGATTTTTTTATGGCCCGCCCCTCATGCCAGATGCAAAAAGAATCGCGTACGGAGCTTACGAAGTATTGCGCAAATATAAGTATCCACTCCTGATCACCAAACAAGCTAGTGCGCACTCGAATGCGGTGCAACACCGTACTTTGGCTGCTTCGGTAGCGTGTTGAGATAGTCTTCGGCCCACACACTACTTCCACGCTAAAGGTACGGGTATGCAGCAGATACTAGCGACGCGTAGAACAACGCGCGGAGCATACCTCTGGTAGCAGTGCAAGAGAAGACGAGCTGACGTGGTTCCTTCGTAAAGCACTGCAGCTGAGAGGGCAGTCTCGTAGCACATCAGGGCCTGGGCGGGGTAGATTGCTGAGCGCGGAACCCTGTCCCGTGATGCACGCAACCCGCGTGGCAAGCTTGCTTCTTCTGCCTCTGCTTCGATTTCATCAAGAGAGGGCAGCTACTTGCTCCTCAATAAATGGCACCTACCCACAACAGGTGATTTAAGCCTGCTCTTAAAGTGAAACTCCCGCGTAGTTTGACCACATCAGGATACTGGCGTTTTCAATTGGCATTCGCAGTGATGTAACGGGGAGGGTTCTCAGATTATCTTGGAGACTCTTGAAAATTTTTAAATAACAAAAAGAAAACTGTAAAGGTTGTTAGAACAGCTTGAGCAGCTCTGATCCCCCTAGTACACGAGGTAGCACAGGAGGCATGCGGTTAAGTACAACCTAATAAAAATAATAGTATGTTTCACACTGTGCTTAAAAAAAGATTACAATGCAGGCATAAAAAAAAAGGTAGTCGCCCCATCGCATCATTAGGTTTATACTCAAACTGTACTAAAAAAAGTCAAGTTTCGCCACTGGGGCGAAGCAATCAATGCGATAGCAAGAAATTTAGTCTGTCACACGAAGAACGACAAACAGCTCGATACTTTACAGCAACGCGCCACCTGCCGCAGCACAAAGAAGGACGCTCGAAAAGGACGCATAGGTATACACAGGACAAGCGTGAACTGACAACTGTCGCAGTTGTTATGTGTTTGTACTTGAGCGACGCGCTGCGAGTGTCCACAATGCAGAAGCCGACGCTGTTGTTGTTGTTACCTCTGACATGGCTCATACCCACTCAGGGGGATTGGCCAAGGATTGATTATATGGATTATATGACTTTTCGGCGCTGTTTGATACTTCTTTTTCTTTAAACTGCGGTACGTGGAATGACCCCCCTCTACGTCTCCTGCCACGCGGTGGCGGCGTCTGACGCCAAGTATGCCTGGTGTTCTTTTTTCTTCCTTCTACATCATGAGTGGTACAGAAGGGGAACCACTTTTCTTTTTCGTGCGCATCTCAAAGTGGGCAGTTTTCAATTTGAAAGAAACTGTAGAAGCGTTTCGTGATAGAAAACACGCTCAAGCTGTTCCGAGATCTGTGTACCGCGAGCGCCAAATGGTGCATATGAATAGCTCGCCGTTATATCGCTGTCACGAGCATGGCGTGTGGCTGCGTTCGCTAGCGCAGCAGGCTGCGATGCGAGGGGTCGTGCTGGTTCGAATCCCCGGTCAGGTGGTTTTGAATTTTTTTCTACCGATTTCATTTTTCTTTATGCGTTTATATATACACATACATATATATACATATCCGGGACATGACGGCGTCGACAGACGGCGAAAATCAGCCGAGAGTGTCCATATATACTCAAATATTGCTATCGCAATAAAACAATTGCCTCCTTTATTATAGATGTGCTTGAAGAACGGCTCGAGCTCCCCAGCCCGGATGGATGAAAAACTTCACTATACGTACTGAGGAATGGGGTCCGGGGACCCCATTGGCTTGCGCCCCCGTCTTTGCGCGGGCCATCAGGGCCTCCTGGACCCCCCGATCCGAGTTCGGACAGTGCCGCCTCCCATCCATGTCTACTGAACATAGGTCGGCAAAACTTGTGGAGCTCACTCAGACTCACTCATGAAATATATTTTGTGCTTGAGGACTCACTCGGACTCAGACTCACCAAAAATTTTCCTGAGCCGGACTCACTCGAACTCACACTCACGAAAATTTTCTTCAATCGGACTCACTCAGACTCAAACTCATCAAAACATTACTCACCCGGACTCACTCAGACTCAGACTCACGACTTGATCTGAGTCTGAGTGAGTCCGAGTGAGTCGACTCATGAGTCCGTTAGCCTAAAATTAGCTTCTTCGACCATGGTGTCAATGCGCTTTAACACCAATATTTCACGTAATCGGTGCTCTTCTTGGCGCCTTTTGATATAGTACGTTCGAATACGAGTTATGAGTGCTCGCAAACCAGTACAGTCATTTTTATTGAAAAGAGATGACAACATAAGATATCTTTATCAAGAACGTCCCTGGAAGAGCTGGCGGGGGGAGGTCAAGGCACCCCCCTACGTAATTGACGCCTCTGATCAATAACTATTGAAATGGTGTATGAACGATACTGCTTTGAAATACGTGTGAGTAGACGTGAGTATAAACGTGAATCCAGGTAAGGCTTATAGTAATGCAGGAAGATGAGGGGATAGGACCATAGGTCGGCAAAAAAAAAGTGGGACTCACTCAAACTCACTCAAGAATTATATCTTGCGCTTTGGACTCACTCGGACTCAACTCATCAAAATTTTCCTCTCTGAGCCGGACTCACTCGGACTCACACACATGAAAAGTTTCTTCAGCCAGACTCACTCGGACTCAGACTCACCAGAATATTACTCACCCGGACTTCACTCAGACTCAGACTCACGGCTTGATCTGAGTCTGAGTGAGTCCGAGTGAGTCGACTCATGAGTGAGTTCGCCGACCTATGCTACTGAAAATCCTTAAAGACATCTGTTTTGGATGTATTGCTCCGGCACTCCCATGCCATGTGATAGAGTGTAGCTAGATTAATGTTGCATGTAGCCTGTGGTATGTTGGTGAGGGGTACTCTCAGAGGGTCGATTTTGGAGAGTACGTGTGAGTCGGGATACGATAAGGTTGGTAAGCGCCGCCAGGCTACCTGTGCGGCTTTACAGAGTTGAGGATGCGGTGGGGGACATTTCCTCTGCGCAAGTCTTTCGTTTTGTAATATTTCAGTGTATGTGGTCAGGTGGGCCATCTGATCTGGAAGGGCTGGAGTTCCAGCACTGAAGTTAGAGTCCCGGGGTAAGAGAGCTCGGGTGGAGGCATAAGCTAGCTCGTAGCCTCTGACTGCACAGTGGCCAGGTATAAATGTAAATTGTTTCTAGTCTCCAGTAGTACGGCCTTCGGCTGCTTGTGAAAGTATTCTGCGTGCTAAAGGACTGATTTTGCTTTTAAGGTAGTTGCGATAGGTCGTCATTGAGTCCGTACAGACGAAGGGTGACGTTGGGTTTCTGATCGCGAGGGGCGATAGCGACCACCTCCATGCTTGT
>JALIZH010026456.1:0-19641 GCA_030522465.1 Rhipicephalus appendiculatus
AGAATTATCGAACTGTCCTTGAGAACACACAGATATAAGTGTGCACCTGGGAATATTTTGGGCACAACTAAAGACACAATAGCGTTGCACTTTTTGCAGTTTTGAAGTCGACATTGAACTAAACTACATTTATTCGTGTCAGCGCTCATAGCGGAGACTTCTCTTTGTGCCAGTCACATTGGAATAGGGTTTCGAACGCGTCCGCCAGTACCAGAAAATATCAATATTTCAATATCCGCTCGCGAACTCTAATGTTTGCCGGAGTTGTTGACCGGGAATCTGCATTGGTATGTGTGGCGTGGGATACTCTTTTATATACCTAGTTTTTTGTAGATACTATATGTATCCATTTTCACGCGATCGATTACACTCGTGCTCTCGTTTCATACTGCATCACATGCACAGTATTGGTTGGCCTGCCGGGGTGTCTTACTTCCGTAGTAAAGCACAGAAATACATCAGTGTCGTGGACGAAATATTTCTGGGTTGCGGTTACTGCGATGAAAAACTAGATTTGACATGATGCAACCGTCCTAGGAGAATATCACATTCCTGAAATATTAGGCAATCCTGTAGGACTCGCGTCAGTGTTCTTAGCCACAACGTTCTCGGGAACACCATGAACGAAGGACAACACCGCACGAGTGTATTGCAGAATACAAGTGCTGTAAAAGTGTTATTGTGGAAGTCAGCATAATAAACTTAATGAACCTACCGTCTACATTGCGCTCAAACGACCATTACTGACACGACTCGCACAGAGTGCATGCAGACAAAATTTCATCATAAATATGGAAGAAGGTCAATAACGGGGGTACCGCAGAGCAAAATCTGTGTTTTTATGACCTGTCATAATGTTTTACATACTTTAGGCAGATCGTTTTTCATAATTCTTGTGTGGAGATAACTAGATGTTTTTTTTCTTCGTTGCATATAATGGACTTACGAAAAAGTGTTTTTCGAGATGTGCTTTGGAAAAATGATTGGCAGTTGCACATTTCGTTAACAGAACGAGGTTTAGAGCCCCGAACAGTACAAAGTACCTAAAATGCGACAGAGAAAATAAAGAAATAACGATGGTTGTTTATGCGGTAATAATAATTGTTGGGGTTTGACGTCCCACAGCCACGATATCATTATGAGAGACGCCGAAGCGGAGGGCTCAGGAAATTTCGACCGCAGGGGGTTCTTTAACGTGCGCCTTAGCCTAAGTAGACGAGCCTCCATCATTTTAGCCTCCATCAAAAATACAATCACCGTGGCCGGGATTCGATCCCGCAACCTTAGGGTGAGCCGTCGAGTGCCATAATCACTAAACAACCGTGGCACGGTTGTTTTTGTGGTTGTTATTTGTCCAAGAACGACCTTAGTTTTAAATGCGAATGCATTTCATAGTCGGGCTATGTCAGGCATCCGACGTTGGCGTTGTGCGGCATTGTCCGCGGAGGAGGAGGAGGAGGATAGGTTGAGGAGGTGTGCGCGCCGGCAGGTGTTAGATGTGAAGCATCTTATGGCGAAGCTTAATCCGGTGGGGGTGGTGTGCGGCGTGAGCACCCTTACTGCGCATGCGCAAACCCTTTCAAAAAAATAATAAAAAATAAAAAACCTCCTTTCTCCATCTCTCTCCTCTAGGCATCCCTCCCCGCGGCAACCACACCCTCACTGCGCATGCGCCTCCCCTCCCCTCTCTCCCCCTGCTACGCTTCGCCCTCTCCTCTAGGCATCCCCTGCCCGCGCCGTCCACACTCCCACTGCGCATGCGCATCCCACCTCTCTCTCTCCTCTCCTACGCTCCCCCCCTCTATTCTCTAGGCATCCCTGCCCGCGGCGTCCACACTCCCCACTACGCATGCGCGTCCCACCCTCTCTCTCCTCTCCTACGCTCCCCCCTCTAGGCATCTCTGCCCGCAGCGTCCACACTCCCACTGCGCATGCGCGCCCCCCCTCTCTCTCTCCTCTCCTACGCTCCCCCCCTCTCCCTCTCTCTCTCGCCTCGCGACGCCGACACAGGCAGCGTCCGCTAGCGAGTTTCTTGGCTGAAAAAAACCGACTGCTCGCGCTGCACAACCGTTCAGTGACCACCCCGTATATATGGGAATGGATCTTGACCTCCAAGGTGGTGCCGGTGGGAGATTTCTCCTGTGCGTTGTTGAACAATAAAAATTCGCAGCGTGCGCGTTAACTAAAAGCGGACTGCGAGTCTGTGTGTCCAGTCGGAGTCTTCTGTCTCTTATTGCACATTAGCAGCGATTGGCATGTTCCAGTAGGAAACACCGCTCCATCGCTGCGTGCTTTACGCATCCCCAGTTTTAAATGCGAATGCACTTCTTAGTCGGGCTATGTCAGGCATCCGGCGTTGGCGTTTCCGCGGTGGCCTCGGCAGGTGTTATAGTGAGTGGAGATGAGGAGCGCGCTCTGGTGCGTGAGGGCGCTCGCATCGTGGGAGCTCGGCGGAGCTATATATGGAAAAAAAAATTTTAATAAAAAAAAAAGAGAAAAGAGAAAAGAAAAATTAAGAAAAAAATTAAAAAAATAAAAAAAAGAAGAAAAAAAAAACAGAAAAAAAGCAAAAAAAAAAGAAAAACAGGTGCTGCGCCGCGCTCCCGACCAGGCTGCAGAAATTAGGCGCCTTTTCCTTCTTCGAACCACAACCACCATATATAAATGGAGTGAAGCGCGCGCGAAATGCATTCGCATTTCCTCACGATTCCCCTTCGGGGAGGGGGGCATTTTTTATTCAGCCTGCTTTTACAGTTATATTCTTTGATGTCGCCGCATTTCCATTATATTCGAAGGGTGGCGACATGGCGGCAAGCATATTTCGCTAATATGGCTCTTCACATGCCATGCATTAGATGATCCGACGGCGTGACTACTGCTTTGAAATTTGACAAGCGTGCCACTCCAGGCATGTTGGTCATTCGCGATTTCGCATATACGGGAAATTCCATCGCTTCTAGAGTGCTTAGATTATTGGCCGGTAACGGTGGCTGAGGTGGATCGAACGACCACGATACCGTCTAACCTGCCTTTAACATACGGGTCCAAACAGTGTTCCCTCGTATCAACTTTGACGGAACAGAACCCGCAGCTTCTGTGTTGGCCGCGCCCACGGGTGATAGCTAGGTTCAATATTACATGCGATTGCCCTGTACGATGATATACAGCTAAATAAATCTGCTCTATATGTAGCGCACAAAAATTGGCACTGTTTCGTACATAAAGGCGAAGGCACACCCAACATTTAACTCATATTTTGTATATGAAACTGAGCAGATTTATTTATTTATTTATTTATTTACCCTCAAGACCCCGAGGGCATTACAGAGGGGTGTGGTGAAGGGGAAATAGTACAAAACATGGCTAGTAATATAACACAACAAGAAAATAATACAGTAGCGCAATAGAATAACAGACAAGTAAAAGCAGCACCTACAATGTAGTAAGGAAATGCTTTGCAAGTACTAACATGAACAAACAAGGTAACATCAGATTAATTCCTGCCTTATATAACGTTAGCTAATTTGTTATTAATTACTTAACAGCCATAACGATAAAAAGAAGATGTTATAATTTTCCAAGTTCAACAATGTTAGCTACAGCCTTGTGAAAAAGTTCATCGTTGATGGCGACTATGTCATTGGGAAAGGTGGTTCCATTGCCGAAATGTTCTGGGGCAAAGAAGAATGACTGAAAGTGTTAGTATTTCCTGTTTGAA
Organism: Rhipicephalus appendiculatus; assembly: GCA_030522465.1. Classification (NCBI taxonomy): domain Eukaryota; kingdom Metazoa; phylum Arthropoda; class Arachnida; order Ixodida; family Ixodidae; genus Rhipicephalus; species Rhipicephalus appendiculatus. The sequence goes on from JALIZH010026456.1 coordinate 3,719, forward strand.
TTCTGACTTTGAAGTGATGGTCGATACGGCGAGATAAGTAATGCGGTTGTCAAATGAAGTCATTTTGAAGAAATGGATGATGGTATAACTTATGAAGCGAGTTAAGCGAGTTATTTTCTTCCGATATGCTAGTGATGGTACAGATAGGTAAGCTTTCATTGAAGATATGCTGGAAGTGCGGTTTTAATTAGAATAACTGAATCGAACTGAATTATTTTGAACGAGCTCTAGAGAAAAGATGAGGTTTTCGTTGTGTGGGTCGCACACTGCTGCAGCATACTCTAATTGGGGAGTCTTGCTGCAGCATACTCGAATTGAATGAGTCTCGCTCAATCACTACATTCAGGTCTCAACTAAGCTTCTTCACTGCCAAGAAAATGTACTTTAACTTGTGCATCTGCCAAGCTCTGTGCTGTCCCATGTTGATCCTGCTAAACAAATGTGGTCAACCACCACTGCTACGGTTCCAAAGCCGAGAGCGCTAACCACTGCGCCATCTTTCCACTGTGCCACCATCAAAGCTGGTCACTATGGTGATTAGCTGTGTATGGGTTTCGTCTAGGCCTCAGCGGCTATTACTAGATGGGGCTCAAGCACACCCAGTTCGATATGCCTATCGCGCTTTCGGGAATGCAACGCACTTTCAGGCACATATAGAACGACGGAAACGACATGCCCCTTCACACCCTGAGCACGAGGTGGAAGCTTCCTGCGAATACGGTTTGGAAGGGTCAGTGTCAACACTCGGAACCGTATAGAAAAGTGCTATATTCGGCGTAAAGCGTGGTGCCTCGAGTCAGAACGCTGAACGTAACGTGCCATAAACACTATTCCAGGTGCATGCCAGCAATGAAACTAAGCGGAATAATCGCACTGTATAGGGCGTGTTTGTTTCAGCATACCATTTCAGCAGACACTTTCCCATAATAATCTGCATCTTGAAGTTGTCAATAACCAGAAAATAATATGAATTTTCGTATGAAAGGGTCAATTAACAACAAGTAGCCGGAGTCATACCTAGGCACCAACCTCTCCTTAAACACATTTATTTAAAAAAAACATAGTCACAAACATAACGCACAACCACTAAAATCTGCATTATTCGACCGCAGGACTAAACCCAGTGGCACATTCGACAGTAGTAATGCTGTGGAATTTAAAGATCATGGACTTCCTTAGGTGCTCCCATAAGTTTATTTTTTTTCTTTTCTGGATGTTACCCCTTGCATTTTGCATGCTAGCCTGCGTACTGAACTATTAGCAGGTCCGGGACAACATCTACCGGATGCACTTACCCTAATTGATTAATTTCACCCTTCCTGTTTGCCTTCCTGTAGCGCCACAGCAACTTCGAAGAAATCGTTGAAAGCAAGAAGCCTAAGACCAAATTTTAGCTCCGAGTCATTTATTAAGGCGAAAGCCTTTAATGTCTCATGCTCACGTCCGTCCGGTGTCCGTCCGGCGTCCATCCGTCCGGTGTCCGTCCGTCCGGTGTCCGTCCGTCCGTCCGTCCGGATGTCCGTCTGTCCGTCCGTCCGTCCGTCCGTCCGGATGTCCGTCTGTCCGTCCATCCGGATGTCCGCCCGTCCGTCCGGATTTCCGTCCGTCTGTCCGGATGTCGGTCTGTCCGTCCGTCCGTCCGTCCGTCCGTCCGGATGTCCGTCTGTCCGTCCGTCCGTCCGGATGTCCATCCGTCCGGATGTCCGTCTGTCCGTCCGTCCGTCCGGATGTCCGTCCGTCTGTCCGGATGTCGGTCTGTCCGTCCGTCCGTCCGCATGTCCTTCCGTCCGTCCGTCCGTCCGGACGTCCGTCTGTCCGTCCGTCCGGATGTCCGTCTGTCTGTCCGTCCGGATGTCCGTCCGTCCGTCCGGATGTCCATCCGTCCGGATGTCCGTCTGTCCATCCGTCCGTGTGTCCGTCCGTCTTTCCGTCAGTGGAATGGCCACACGCTTTCGCCGAACACACTTTGGAATGCACAAAGTGTCCTTCAATTTTATTCACCAGAGATGACCGTGTTTCACGTTCACATGAGATGGTACCAACTACATTGACCATGTGAAAGAATACCGTGGGAATATATTTCCAAACTGCCGCAGCCGACGCGGTATTGTATCCCCTGAAATATTTTACCCTGTAAATATACAATACGCTTTCAGCCCAGAGGTACGCGGGCCGTTTCATTGAAACTAAAATTGAACATCAGACTATATACGGCACGCAGCTAAGACTATGTACGTGTTATAAGACATTTCCTCACTATGGCAGCGTTGTGCCATCTGCTGCTGTTCTTTTTTTTTCACAGATAGGTGTCTACACTCATGACTTGAGCGAGACAGTAGGTCATCCAGCCTTCTCCGTCTCCCCTTAACTCCTTCAGATAAAAGTGTTTGCTCCCGCTACACTTCGGCGTAACTCAGTGCGGGGTTCCCGTAGCGGGGCGGCTGTACCATGCATGCTAATTACAATAGCATCCGATTAGCGCTAGAGAGGGAAAAATTCGGCAGATCCTACGTACCATGGGAATCGATGTTATACGAGGCATGTGGAGCGATGGTGACCGCGGTGTAATTTTTTCATTGAGCGAAACGTTAACGAAATGACGCTAAAAATATGTACAAATGTTGCATGCACACACATATGTTGAACAGTCTCATATGTGTTATGTAACCAGGGGGTTAAAGTTCCGTAAGGATGCCAACAGCCACATGGCTATTAACAACACTAAAACCGATAAGCTCATATGTAGCGATTCTGCTTGCTAGGTTGGTAGCCCTGGCTAGTGCTACGAAGACCAACTTCAGTGGATGACACTTAAGTACACTCTAAAAACTGCGCAGGGTATCGCAGGAGTAAAAAGGCCGATTTACTCTTCAGAGCGTTCTTCTACTCTCGCAAAGCATCGGATGGAGTGAAAAGCATTGTTCACTCTCTGTGAAATGAGAGAGTGAAAGTGCTTTATACTCTACCTCACTCTGAGAGAGTGGAATGCCCATATACTCTTCAGGCAGGAGAGAGTAAAACGCCGTTATACGCCTGCTCCTGATCTATATATCGAAGGGCCGGCACATCGCAGTGATGGCCACTTCTTAATAACCACACATTTATGCAGTAAAGAGTATATTATTTGTTTGTTGTGACGTTATAGACGACTAATAAAAAGAACAGCGTTTCCAGCGCCTCCCAGCGAATTTCAGCACAATGGGGGGCACTTGGAACTCTTAATATCCGTGTTTCTAGCCTGGGATTTGTGTAGTTAAATAAGCGAACAGGTCCTCATTGAATAGATCATGATCGAAACTAAATTCAAGTGGTTATTGCATTCTTCATATATCAATAGGCATTCATGTTTTCCACTACGAACGACACGCACGGAGCCTGCTGTCATAAGCCTAATGTATACGGCACGGCTACCGCGAAGTATTATGGCTGTAGTCGCGGAACATGAACAAGAATGACCGAAAATGTGTCCAAGGGGATGAAGAAAAGCGGAATTGCAGCGTGCAGTTGAGAAGTGGGATGTTTCCTAACAGAAATGCGTGCGTATCTTCAGTTACGCTCATCTTTTTTTACGGCAAAACGCGTCAGAGTGACGTTCCGATCTCGCGAAGCACAAAACAAGCACATAAACTATACTCCATTTCGCAACTACCTTGCAGCACTGCCAAAGCTACGAGGAGTACACAGGCATATCCTTGAGCAGCACATATTATAGTTCCGGGTGTTATTGTTTCATTATCAGGAAGATACAAGGGTTTGTACTGTGCTTTTTGCATGACGCGTTACAACGATACGTGTTACGCTAGGCCCCTCCCGAATTGCACTTCGCAGTTTCTAAAATATTACAGATGGTTAAGTCTAATATCCTCCCTAATCGCGATGACGTACAGCAACATGGCAGCCCCCCATAGAGCACAGTCCATCTGCTTCCATCCGAATTCGTGCTTCTCACCTGTTCTCTGCCCGGATAGCACGAAATAAGTGGTATATTCTGTCATCGCTTAGTCTCATCTAACGCTGAGGCAAAGCATCAGGTATATTTTTTCGCTAATATTTAGATGACTTGTTTGTTTAGATGCTGCTAGGACTACCAAGGCGGTGCCGAGCCGTAAAAGTGGTTTGATGTGAACTGAACAGAAGGCACCACAACATTTGCACCGAGGATGCGTTGACGATGCGAAACACCCTGATGGTCTATATTGTTTTCTGTGCCAATAATTTGCTGTTCCACTCAACAACGCAACGTGATGGCCGCTGATAGTGCGTGGACTGAATCTACGGAGCGTTGTAGGGCAAACATCCAGTATCTTCCGATAGAAGCTAGTTAAGTAGCGCTAAATCCGTTTGGTGCTGTCAAAAATGAAGCCGTCCCATCGTTACCTGGAAATGTGTTGCAGAGCCGCTTTAAATCCCGCGCCTATGGTCAGCAGAAGTTTTATCATGCAGTTACAGGAAGGATTCTTTCAAAGCATCTTTTGTGACGTATATATATCCAATGATGACGTGTTCGAAGACGCTAGCTAAAAGCATGTAAGCAAAAACTTTAAAAAATTTGTTTTGTTATGTTCTACAGCCGGTTGGCTCAAACGCGTAAGATATGATTTGGCGCAAGCGGAATGCTTTCCTTGAGCAAGCATTGAAGTCTTGATAGGTAACCTACGAGAGCGTTGTTCTCGAGCATTTGCCTCCACTGCACAATGCTCATTGACCGTTGCACAGTAGTATGCGTGGTCGCCTAAAGCGGTTACATGTTTTCGAAGCAAAAAAGAACCCGGTAAAAGCGCCAATATGAACGCGGCTGTATAAAAAACCGCGTTCCTCACAAACGACAGCGAACGCGCCCTGTACAAGTCGGTGTCTGAACATCAAAGAAACGGCGAGGTGGAATTTCGGAACAGCATTTTGCGTGTTATATTGGCTGCAGGGAGCAAGTATCGACAAGGTACGGGAGCCGACTCCCTAAGAGACAACCAGCTGACGACGCGACGCGGATGAACACGTCTTGAGGGGCTTTCGCCTTTCCTATTGGCTAACAAGCCCTGCAGCTTCCACAGTGCTGCAAGGTACTTCTGAGGTGGAGCATACAGTCCGTTTGGTTGTCACACGTGCGGAGACACTCAAATCTGCTGTTGTAAACAAGGAAGTGAGAATACGGATCACGGACATTGCTTACAACATGAAGAAATAAACACTCATACGCAGTCTTGCGCCAAGACTCCATTCTATTCTGGGATGTCCTCCAACGAGCTCTGCAGAAAAACACCTTGCAATTAATTCGTACACTGTTATCTTATGCCAACATCTCTTGATGAAGTGCCGTACGATATGTTTTTCCTTATCGGTATACATAGTCTGTGGAAGACGCGTATGCAGGACCGCAACGCAGAGCCGATCACCTCCGCACGCACACATTTCATCCGAATCGCTATTCACTTAAAGGATCTTTACGATGAACTTGACTTTAGGCCTGACTGGTACCCCATCTTGGAGAGGCTTAGCCTCGCCACTGTTCTTGTGCAGCACATTATGAAGAACTCTCCCTGAACTATAGGACTTTAGCCTTCGCGTTTCTTTCCCAACATTGCTTGTACGTTTATTGTCGCTATGAAACTGCAACTGTGCAACTGCACGCGATACTGTGTACTATTTTAATACGCATTTTATTAAATACCATGACGAAAGAAAAGTTGCGCCGTGGTGTAGTCGGTAACGTGCCCGCTTCGCAATCAGATGTGCGTCTAACGGTCGTGTGTTCGAGTCTCACTCGGTCATGCTTTTTTTTTCTAACGTTGTCTTTATTTTTTTTTGTCGTAGTGCTCGTTATTAGCCTTCATTACGGTCTGCACCTGATTAAAATTGTTAAAAGCAATTCTAAAGCCCAATTTTGGCCCGAGTTATGCTATTTTTTTTTTCTTGCGGTGTACTACTACTCCCTTGGGTGGGGTCATTCTACTCTGCTTCGGCCAGAGTTAAGTTACTCTGATGGGGTGGAGTAATTTGACCCTCTGTGGGGGCATTAATATACTCTGCCTCAATAAGAGGTGATTTACTCTGGAAAAGAGAGTTATATATGGGGCAAGAAAATACTCTCCCGAAGAGAGTGCCCGGCACTCTCTTAGTTTATAGAGTGTACACAATTGATGTTTTTACGGTGCTGTGGTCATTTATTTTGTCCTCGTTAACAACATTCTAGTTTGTTCTTGTGAACCTTTTGTTTACCTCTTACACGATGCTGTGCCGTGACTTACACCGCTGACGTGGACTTCGACGAACAAGCCTCGCTCTAAGGTGCTTCTACCCTAAAAATTGCTGCAGCCCGGTTATGCAAGTGAAAGCTTTTTTTAATGATTATGCTTGTTTACGTTCGCAGCCAACGCACGGTTTGCCAACCGAGCGACATGGCTGGTCGAACGTTGCGTACTGCGTGCACTCACTACCATCGTTTCATCAATTCCCTAAGGGTAGGTACTCACTAGCGGCAAAAACGCGAGCGACACGCCGCGTGCGGCAAGCGTGCTCGCGGCAGGCGCGTGTGTTCGTGTTTCCGTCCGCGTTTTACGCTACAAGGCAATGATACTTTGGAGTCTAGAGTTGTATAAGACTTCAAGAATTGCTGCCGCGCCGCATAAAACGCGAATGGGAACGGGAACGCACGCGCCTGCCGTGAGCGCGCTTGCCGCACGCGGCGTGTCGTGCGCGCTTCTGCCGCTAGTGAGTACGTACCTTAAGCCGTCGCCGCAGTTGACGCGAGAAACGCCAGGCCCTTAAACCACCAACAGACGCTCGCGATCGCATGCTCCTCTGCTAGAAGATGCGCACGCTCCTTGCGTTTTCACCTGCAACGATGAGAGTGACCATTCGGAGAGGTGAACTACGGCCCGTATTTATTTAGCGGTCTTGGGTAGACAGATGAGCCGAAGAACGCGTTCGCTGTAGGCTTGTGCACAACTGCGATGTCCCAAATAAATTTCGCGTGGCTTGTCACAAGGTATCCGTTCTTCGCTTCAAGGCCACGCGGACATACTCTGCGAAACTTGCTCGACTAGGCCAGTAAAGCTTTCGCTTTAAAGAAGCGCATAGTCATGAGTGAATTCCGTCAGTTCACCACACACGACGGCGGTTGTCCGCCGTATTAATGCTTTTTTCCTTGATCAGGATCGGTGAGCTACACTACTTGGTCGATATATAAACGAACACAAACACGGCACATTCCCACACGCACGCACCCGCACATACAAGCAACGAAGACATGTGTTCGCGCTCGTTTTATTTTGTAGCGAAAATACCTACTAAACAGCCCATCATGAACAAGTTGACTGAATTTAATACTGATGTTTCTCTCCATCTGCTAAATATCTATATTCGCGCACTATACCTGTGCTGACCTCTTGTATAACTAATTCGTTTGCAGAGCCATCGTAGGTCTTTCCTGTGAATGCGTACCTGGTTTTAAAAAAAACGAATGATCTTGTTTTATGCGGGGTTTGTCTGTTATAATGCTCTTATTGTGCTAGATCGGGATATGTTTGCTCGGCCTGTGTACTTGTAGCACATGGTGCTAGGCCTATACGCATTTCATAACCTGTCGCCTCAGCGCCATGGCGATTATGTGTTCACGAGGTCAAATGAAAGGCATTGCCATTCTTAATGTGGTTCACTATGCTTTATTGTCCTGCTTACAGCAAGCTTTCACTTCGTGCGATCGTAGCACCGCACACCATGATGCTTGAGAGAAAAAGGAGTTTGAAAAATGGTCGCTGTCCTTGGTGGTGACAGTTGAATTAGAAAAAGAAAATCATTGACTAAATGGGATGCCACGCTTGTGCAGGTTTCGTCGACTACACGCAACGACCGTGTACACCCAGAAAGCTCTATGAAAATCATATTGGGAGTATGTTCCCAATAATAATGTCCTGAATCATACTGCGTGCAGGCAGTTCTTTTGTTTTTTATTACCTGCTTTTTTCTATTACTCGCTGTTTTATATCGTTCGTCAAGTTCAGTTCGTAGCGGCAAATAGCCATGTTAGGAGTGGAAATTTGTTCACTTTATTTTATCCAAATACTTATTTGCTCCGTATTGGCGAAGATCCGTAAAACTCAGCAATTAATTTCGCAGTATTACGCTCATATTCATGCGAATATGAGCGTCTGTAAGCATACATAAGCGGCCCGTAGTATTTCACAAAATTTAGCGTTGTGAATGGGCTAATGATGCTTAATTAATATGCTGTCATTTTCCACTCATTCAAACCGGAATTGGCTAACGGAAAATCACACCAAAAACATTTAAAAGTAATTCTAGAAACTTATTACAGAATATCAAATGAAACAGGGAAACGAGCATGAAAACTGTTTTAATCTAGCTTGGAGTATTGAAGACAATGTCCTGTATATTGGGGATTTGTTCGAAAAGGATAATATGTGATCGTATCTCCGTATTGGTATTCAACTGCTCATAGTAACTTGAGCTTAACTCTCCCACAAGCGCTAAAATTCTTTAGTGGACGACTGCTACCACTACTGCAACTACCTGCACAACTACTACTACTACTACAGTTCAGGGCTGGGCAGTATCAGGATACAAGAGTACAACGATACTTTTTAGTATCTGTATTTCTGTATCGAGATATATTTGAACAAAGTATCTGTATTTCAGTAGTTAAATACTTTTACGATGTATCGATTTTATCGCGATACTATGCAGGACAAAGGTATCTTGTTACATTTATTTTTTGTCGAAACTAAGCTGAGCTGTGTCTCGAAAGGGGAACTCAATGTTTTCTTTTTTTCTTGGAGCAATGACAAGCAAAGGAGCGCCGCCGGTCGGTGACATAGGAAGGGAGGCGATGGTTTACTCTCAAGCGCAGAATGGCTCATATGGTAAAGCGGGCGACACTGCTGACGGCAGAAACGCGGAGGAAGTGTTGTCGGCCTCTGCCGACGAAAGTCGCTGTCCCTGAAGGCCAGGGAAGCCAACTAGTCTAGACGGTGGTGGTGCAGCACGCCTAAATTTTTTCAGGGGGAAAGCCATTACTTCGCGACTCCCACGCTGACACCGCCTTAAAATAGAGGCTTTGCCGCGTTTCACGTACGTTCATTTCTCAAAACGGCGGCGCTTACAAAAGCAGTTACCGTAGTCGCGCAGGACTACAAGATGGCTATGTATGTCGCGCTTTCAGCCCACCCTCCAGCGTACCAGGGTGCATTCCCAATTGATTGACAAGGCGTGAAGCGGTCTTTTGTGGTACCAGGCTCCCTCACCGCTATCTGTTGCGTCTTGCTGAAGTGGGTGCTGGTAGCGGCGGCGGTGCTGACACCCTTATTGTAGATGGATCCTTTCTGCCCTGGCGACGAGGGCTTGCTGCAGTCTCTGATTGGATGCTTTGAGCAGCTGTGCCTGTTTCTACGTCTGTTTAGAGAACTGGCAGGAGCGACCATGGATGGCTTAAACCCTCTCACACCCAACGAACGTGCTTTTAGGAAACCTGCGTTTGAAGTTTGCAGTTGTGACGTAATGAGCTTCATTGCGCGTAGGTAATTATGGCCGGCGTATATAGTGAATGCAATCCTCAGCCGCCTGGCGCAGTGCCGACGGGCCAGACGGCCAAGGATTCTAAAGATGGGAACCGACTTCGGCGTCTCGGCGGTCAGAACACCCCCTCCGTGAGTGCGGAAGTGTTTCGTTAAATCAGCGACGCGAGAAGTGATATCGCCACAGTGCAGGACTATCCGGCCTATGAAGGTGGTATTTATAAACTATAACGCGATTTGTGCTCGTCTGGCCCGCTAGAGAGACTTTCCTTGTGTTGAGGCCGAACCAACGCTGTCTAGAAGACAGCCTATTTGAGAAGCTCCAGTTGCTTAAGTGCAACTAACACAGCAACCTCCTCAACAAAATAGATCTTATGTGCAAGATGAATGTATACTTTTTCTCAATTCACTTGTGTTCGTGAGGTGAACTATGTTATATCTAACATAGCTCATTTTGTTGTCACCAATTATATTGATTTTGGTGTTTAACGCTCGTTACTCTTGCTGTGAAATAGTGTACTTTTTTAGTGATATTGATACGTGTATAATATTGTCATTATTACCAATTATGTACTTGTTCACCCCTCTCTCTCAGTAATCTCTTGATGGCGCTGATGATTCTGTGTGAATAAACTGCAAGTTTCAATGTTCTGCAAATTTATTTAGAACGTTATAGGGCACTTAATAAATGCCTGTGCGGATAATTAGCATCCTTGAAATAAAAAAAAATCACAGCATGTCCACGAAGTGAATGATGGTGGGCGAAGCTCGGAGGGATCATTCGGGTAACCGTGAATCCCCCCCGTACATTGCCCACTCGATCATGCAAAGACGTGACAACACGTGTCACGTCTTTGCATGATCCTGGGTGTTCGATCGTGAGGTGGACACGAGCGTCGCCGACTTGTGTTCCGGGCGCTCCGAGCCTCAGCGACAACGCCAGTTCGCGTTCCACGACAGAGGAAGACGATGCCACCTACTCAGACGCCGAAGTCCACACCAGTGCTCGACGCAACGCCTCGCCTCCGCATGCATCGCCACAAAACGCTGCTGTGAGTTGTGAAAGCCACGCGTCCTTGGCTATGGGTTGTGCCGCCGTGAGTACCGGAGCCACCGCATACTCCGCGACGCGGTGCTCAACTCCGAGTACCGCGTCGGCCCGACGATCCCAATTATAACAGCGCCATCTATCCTCTTTAATCATCAACTATACGAAAACCACTAACGCCATCTAGTGATATTATTTCCAAGGACCTATGCACACAACGCCATCTAGTGAGCAATTCTTAAAACTAGAGCTGGCTACATACATACTAGTACTATTACTACTACTACTACTACTACTACTACTACTTCTACTACTACTACAGAGGAGGGAACGACCCACACCCTTAGGAGTTTCGCCCATAAAAAAATATTCCAGTAGCCGTATTGCTTTATTTGTATTCCGGAATACATGTTTCTTCTTTTAAATGCGAATGCATTTCATAGTCGGGCTATGTCAGGCATCCGGCGTTGTCCAGCGTTGTCCAGCGTTGTCCGCGGAGGAGGAGGAGGAGGATTAGGTTGAGGAGGTAAGCGCCGGCAGGTGTTAGATGTGAAGCATCTTATGGCGAAGCTTAATCCGGTGGTGGTGGTGTGCGGCGTGACCACCCTTACTGCGCATGCGCAAACCCTTTAAAAAAATTAAAATAAAAAAAACCTCCTCTCTCCCTCTCTCTCCTCTAGGCATCCCTCCCCGCGGCAACCATACCCTCACTGCGCATGCGCCTCCCCTCCTCTCTCCCCTGCTACGCTCCCCCCTCTCTCCTCTAGGCATCCCTGCCCGCGGCGTCCACACTCCCATTGCGCATGCGCGTCCCACCTCTCTCCTCTCCTACGCTCCCCCCTCTCTTCTCTAGGCATCTCTGCCCGCAGCGTCCACATTCCCCCTGCGCATGCGCCCCCCCCCCCTCTCTCTCCTCTCCTACGCTCCCCCCCCCTCTCTCGCCTCACAACGCCGACACAGGCAGCGTCTGCTAGCGAGTTTCTTGGTTGAAAAAACCGACTGCTCGCGCTGCACAACCGTTCACTGGCCACCCCGTATATATGGCAATGGATCTTGACCTCCAAGGTGGTGCCGGTGGGAGATTTCTCCTGTGCGTTGTTGAACAATAAAAATTCGCAGCGTGCGCGTTAACTAAAAGCGGACTGCGAGTCTCTGTGTCCAGTCGGAGTCTTCTGTCTCTCATTGCACATTAGCAGCGATTGGCATGTTCCAGTAGGAAACACCGCTCCATCGCTGCGTGCTTTACGCATCCCCAGTTTTCTCTCCTGCGCAACGCTGCGATGAGCGCCAGCGTCAACGCCGCCGCCGGTGTAAGCGTTAGCGCCCGCTGCTTCACATCTACACATGGTTCCCTTTAGCGGAAGATGGTGTAATTTTTTATCTCTCCGCTCTCACTCCCTCTCCCATAGCAACAGCTGCGGGCGCGCGCGCTTATCCTCGCCCCTAGCAACCGGAGCAGGTGGTGCGGGCGGAGTAGCGGAAAGTGAGTGGAGAGGAGGAGCGCGCTCTGGTGTGTGAGGGCGCTCGCATCGCGGAAGCTCGGCGGTAGCTCCCGCGTGTGTGGAGAGTGTAGCAGAGGGTAGGTGCAGTGCTTCGCCGCTCCTTCTCTCGCCGTTCGCTCTCTCTCCTCCCTGCGCCCCACACTCCCGTCCGCTCGCTCGCACGTATATATAAATGGAGTGAAGCGCGCGCGAAATGCATTCGCATTTCCTCACGATTCCCTTCGGGGAGGTGGGGGACATTTTTTTGCAATTGGCATTGCTTCTTCTTGGTTACCCGGCAGTGGCGCACAGTCCCCTAGGAGGTGTCTCTGGGTGGCTCGCGCCTTCTTTCCAGTGTTGGCATATATCCGTGGTGTATACCTCCGGGCAGACGTGCTTTGCCCAGACGGGGGGTCCATATGGCTTGTACTTGCAACTGCCGTAGTAGGTTGCTGCTCCGGGACGTCCGAGCACGCTAGTGTCTCGCATTAATTCCCCTACCCCTTCCCCCCTTTATGCCGGATCGTCAATAAAGTTGTTTCACTCACTCACTTCTTTTTGCAAAAGTATGTCTGAAATATCCCGTTACGTCAACGGCAAATGTATCTCAGTATCTATATTTTAGGCTACTAACCAATGTATTTCGATATCTGTATTCCGGAATACTTCTCCGAATATGTCTGCCCAGCCCTGCTACTACTACTGCTACTACTACTACTACTGCTACTGCTACTACTACTACTACTACTGCTACTGCTACTACTACTACTACTACAGTAAAAGCTCGTTAATTCGAACACGAATGGGGGCTATAAAATTGTTCGAATTAAGCGGAGTTCGAATTAGCGGGCGGGAGCTAGAATGAGCGGACATCGCGCAACATTGCGTGGACGAGAACCCCAAGGAAGCCACCTGTGTCCTTGTTTTAGCGAATTACGCGCTACTACACGTAAGTGTCAGGTGATTTCTTAAATTGAGTGCACGGAGCTCTGACAGTGAGCATAATTAAATTAGTCAGTGCTACTACAGCAACAAGCACCAAAATGCCTTCATCTGAGCAGTGAGCCTTTATGTAGAAATATATGACGTCTTTTATTTACATCGCAGAGTTAACGCAATCAAAATTAAAAGTAATCAGTAATTTCCATTTGCCTGCACTTCTTTTGTAGCGACTGCATCAGCATCGTTTGCAGCTCGGCCAAGAGCTCCAGCACAGCGTTAGAATTTTCATCTACTGAGAAATGCTGCTGTTTCGTTGTTTTGCATCTCTAGTAAATTTCGTATGGTTCGGTTTTGCAACACATTGTGATCACTCTGGGCCAACTTATGTGAGGAGTGATGAAATGCAGGGGCTCCCCGTTGGAATTAACCGTTGTGGATGCTGACGCGTTCAAATTAACAAGCTTTTACTGTACTACTATACCGCCACCACTTACAATAATATTAGTAGTAATAATAATAATAATATTAATAATAATAATACAATGTCAAAAAAATCAATGAATGACGAGCCAGTAAGGATTTTTATAATTATGAAAATCCAGTGGCTCTATTCTGACGTTAACTGAAATTCCCTGGCACGTACCGAGTACATAAAGGTGAATTCGTTTTCATCCATGAAAGGTACTTTTTTGTCGAACAGTGCAAGTCTTCGGACAGCTTTGTTCCTTAAGGCTGTCATGGAACAAAGCTCCTTAAGGCTCCCTACATCGGAGAGAGACGTAAAACGGACTACGCAAGGGCAATGTATAGGCTGTCGGAAAATTTTATTCAGTTCGTAAGAAACCTTTTCGTTAACTTCACCCTCCTGTTACATCATTCGCCAGACAAAGCCGCAGTAACCCAGTGCGCCAAAGTGCGTGGGTGAAGAAGTCGATATGTTGCAAAAGGACTTCGTTGTGGGCCAGTTGGTGCTTACATTGCTTAGGTACAGATGGCTGACGGCCAAAATACATTTCCTGAAAAAGGGAGCAGAAGAGAAGAATGAGAAGCGCTGACACTTTCTTCTCTTCTGATTCGGCGCTTTACTTTCTTCTCTTCTGTTCCTCCATTTTTTCACGAAATGTATTTTGCACCTCAGTCATATGTACCTAAGCAGTCGATATTTTGCATTTACTCTGAGGGTTACGCACATAAGGCGGTGCGGGACATCCGTAAAACTTTTCTTTTGATTGTTCTCGCTTTGGCTACGCGTCGGCCCGTTGCTTTGAGGCAAAGGTAAAACAGAACCCAAAAAAAAAAGTTTGATAAGACTGGCACTCGGCGTCAGGACTTTCGAGGCACACATCCTATTACCTTAAGGCCTTGTGTAGGCGTCAGCTGGGCCGCCTCCGTTTCGTGTTTCCGACGGACCGAACACAATGAGATGTAGAAGGCTCTTCGGTCATGCATGATATTCTAAAACAAATGTTCTTTTTTTTTTCAAGAAACGCGGGAGGGAGTGTAAGCAACAAGGCTTGTTAAGGGTACTCCCGGAGCGGATTTACAACGGCACATTTTTTCAGTAAGAAATCTTCTCTGCACTTATCCCTCAGGTGGATTATATTTCTTTGCGGCATTGTACGATCAAAAAACTGCGGCATAGCTATCTGTACACACCAGTCTTCGCGAAAGAAAACAAGAGTGTAACGTTCTTTCAGCAGCTATATCGAGCTCTTTTGCTTAGAAGGATATAGAGTATCGGAGTGCAGTGCGCACCTGTGACCCCAAAGGACAACAGTGCAAACTTGGGGTAGCAGCTTATAACAAGAAACGCGCCTGTGTCGAATCATCCTAGTCGCAGCTCTAACTCGTAATGAATAATAGCAACATATTTACTTCAGGAAATGTGATTTTACGGTGCTCAAAGAACGAACCAAAGGCAGAAACACAATCACATTGAGCACTCTGTGTCCGTCTGTTTCGTCATCCTTGCACATCCTGGCCACATAATCAGGATGTGCAAAATGGTTCGTGCCGAGTGTTAGAGTCAAGATAGAAACTTCAGAGCTGGCATAAGGGTGGTTTGCGTGTCCACCAGAACGGGTAGGCTGAATGTGGGTCTTTCTCGTCAGTGGACGACTCACACGGAAAGACTCACTGAACTCTTGTGGAAAAATGTGCGTAAAGGGATGCAGGTCGCCAAGAAGTGTGTGCCCGCTGAAGGAAAGGCCCCTGGTTCTGAGAAACGTGTCCTTGAATGACCGGGAGGAAAAAGTGCTGAGAAGCGCCCGTGTTGTGCCCTTTCTTCTCCTTGTCTTCGTAGTACATCTAGTATTTAAGAATGAATCAGAAGTAACGAGCTCGTCTTTCCGTTTCTCTTCAATCCCTTTAGGTGTGCCGATGGACCGCTTGTGAGCGCGTGAGGCCGTTTGTGGATATTTGCTTGCTCTCTGTGTCCCGGAACGCGTAGCAGCAGTGGTTTCCGCCCTTGCGCTTGTCAGAGTTCGCTTGGAGGCAGGGGACATCAGTATTCCTTGGAGACTGACAGTGTGTTCTCTGGTCACGTCTCGACCAGGGGTACAGCACGGCGTCCATGTAGCACCTGTCTTGGCTGTTGGCGTCGTGATGGCTGAGCTTGTGAGCGTGCACTACTATCCTCGGTTGTTTGTATGCCACGTACGTGCCAAAAGTATTGGAACCACCATAAATGCTTTCCTGAACTTCACTGGAGAGCAGTCGCACTTCCCCTTCGTACAAATGTGGGTCAAAATGCGTAGCCTGGTCGTTGGACGAGATGTCCTCCGTGTTGCGTAATGCCGACGTGTTCCGTAGGCACTCTCAGAATAGCGTTGATTTGTTCCTTGAAGGTCTTCTGAACTTCGTGGCTAGCAGTTTGTCTGCGTTCGACCCATTGGGTAGTTGTAAGGTCTCCTAGTACGCATA
>JALIZH010026457.1:0-29803 GCA_030522465.1 Rhipicephalus appendiculatus
GACGTAGACCGGCGAGGCGATGGTGATCTCGATTGGTGCTGCTGACCAGTCGAAGGCATTCGCTGGCCCGTGAGATAGGCTTCAATTTCGCGGGGGGCGCTCACCGTAGCGTGGGCATCGAGCGTCCGGGGTGAAAGCCGCGGAGACCGAGTTGGCGGTACTGGCAGTTGCGATATACGTGGCCCGCTTCGCCACAGTGGTAGCACAGTGGACGGTTATCCGACGTGCGCCACACGCTTGCCTTGCTAGTGCTTGGTCTTGAGCCAGACGGCAGATATGTGGGTGCGCTCGGGAACCTTGGAGCCGGGTGGCGGACTCGAAGCGGTGCCTTGAAATGGATGGGTAGCCTGGTCGATTGTCCGCATAGGGGGACCTGTGGCTGGTGGCGCCGGAGATCGCAGTGCAGCCGCATATGTTAGGACGGGGACCTCAGGCATTGATGATGCGAGTGGGGCGACCGCCTGTCTGATCTCATTCCTGATGACGTCCGCGAGTGCTGTCACAGGTGGTTGGGGGTCCCACTGCTTGGAGTTGGCGTAGCTCGTCCCGCACGATACTTCGGATGAAGTCTGCGAGGGCCTGCCTCTCACTGTCAGACCCGATAGAGCATGCAGTGGCTGTGACGTCATGGCGTTCGTACTGTGACGACCGCTGCTGGAGAGTGCGCTCCATCGTGGTTGCCTCGCTGATGAACTCGGCCACAGTTGTCGGTGGATTGCGCACGAGTCCAGCGAAGAGCTGTTCTTTCACTCCACGCATCAAATGCCGCACCTTCTTTTCCTCCGACATAGCAGGGTCTGCGCGCCTGAACAGTCGAAGCATGTCCTCGACAAACATCGAGACTCTCTCGTTCGGCCGCTGGTTCCTACACGAGATGGCTTGCTCAGCTCTCTCCTTTCGTTCAGCGTTGCGGTACGCGTCACGGAGCTGCTGGCTGAACTCTTGCCACGTCGCAAAGGAGCCCTCGTGGTTCTCGTACCACGTTTTCGCGGAGAATCTTCCAACGCGAAGTAAACTCTTCGCAGCTTGCGAGCATTATCCCATTCGTTGATGTTCGCAACCCGATCAAAGTGGTCGAGCCAGTCGTCCACATCCTCGAAAATGTCACCATGGAACGGTCTCGGTGTCTGGGGCGCATGAAAAACATGCGCGAGAGGAGGACAAGGTGCATCGTTAGTCTGACTCGCCTGGCTTGTCGTCGGAGTTGTCATCTTTTCAAGTCTCGATGACAAGGGACTGAATTCGGGGGTAGTCCTCGCAGGCGGCGGCTGCTTCTCGCTGTGGGAGATGTCGCTGTCCCCAAGTTGCTAGGAGTGTCTGCTGACACTTGGGAGCCAAGGTACATGTACCCCGCACCTCCACCAGTAATGTCGCGGGCGAAACAAGACAGAAAGCCGGGCGTCGACGTGCGCTCCCAGAACCAGAGCAGCAAAAACGTTTTTTTATCTTCTCCTTCACTCCTAAAACGCGTATGTGCCACAGCAGGTGGTTCATAAATGACAATATATAGGTGCACTTTGTACAGTAAAAAAAAAGGTTCTAGGCATCTCATTTCATGAAATTCTGAGTGATAAAGTATTTCGGAAGAAGCTGCTAAAAGCTATATCCAGGGAAACTTGGGCTCTGAATTTCGCTTCCTGCTACTCCATAGTCTGCAGTCATCGCTTCTGAGGCATAATATTTCAAAGTAGGATGCAAGGTGCGAAAATTGAATAAAGGCTTTCTTACCCTATTGCCTTGTCAAAACAGCTCATTGGACATTAATTTATCCCCATGTAAAATCAATGTCAATGGAGGAGTGCCAGTCTCCGAAAAATCTAGTGTCAGTAATTCAGCGACAGGATTGGAAATGCTGAGAGGGTGACGTAAAAAGCACAAATACGGAGAATAAAAACGTCTATGTGGTCTAAAATGTCTATGAATAAAAAAGTCACAGTTCCGCCAAAAGCCGAAGCAATGAATGCGATAGCAATAAATTGGAATGCCCAACAAAAACGCGACCGATAGGCTTCAAGCAGAACCGAAGACTTCGCGGTCACCAGTGAGTTGTATGTCATTTTGTATTGTTTAAGGTCCTGCCCGAGCTGAAACACGTTGGTATGACGTTCCGTTACATATCTAGGTGCACTTTGTAAAGCAAACAAAGGTCCTAGGCATCTCATTTCATGAAATTCTGAGTGATACAGTATTTCGGAAGAAGCTGCTAAAAGCTATATCCAGGGAAACTTGGGCTCTGAATTTCGCTTCCTGCTACTCCGTAGTCTGCAGGCATCGCTTCTGAGGCATATTATTTCAAAGGAGGATGCAAGGTGCGAAAATTGAATAAAGGCGTTCTTACCCTATTGCCTTGTCAAACCAGCTCATTGGACATTAATTTATCCCCGTGTAAAATCAATGTCAATGGAGGAGTGCCAGTCTCCGAAAAATCTAGTGTCAGTAATTCAGCGACAGGATTGGAAATGCTGAGAGGGCGACGTAAAGAGCACAAATACGGAGAATAAAAACGTCTATGTGGTCTAAAATGTCTATGAATAAAAAAAGTCACAGTTTCGCCACAAGGCGAAGCAATGAATGCGATAGCAACAAATTGGAATGTCAAGCAGGTTGAAACGTGCAGCGCACTGCTCACGCACACATGACGCACGAAAACAACACGCACCGGACGACAGCGAACTAACAACATTCACAGCTCGATACTTAACGCGCTGCTTAAACAAAAACGACGCATGAAACGTATTCACAGGTACAGACGAGCACGAACTAAGAAGTGTCACAGTTCTTACTTCGTTGTGTTTGAAAAAGCGTGCTCTTTTCGCAAACGGGGGGACTGCAGCGAGCGAAGTGACCTTCGTGCGATCGGTAACTACAACGCAGTCGTTACGGCGAAAGGCTAAGGCGTACTATTCTCCCGACCGCGAGATAAGCGCGTGCGCACAGGCGTCTACCCCCCATGCCCCCCACCGAGGGAGCGCCTGAGAGCACGCGTCGTGACGAGTGGGGGGGCCTACCTAAAGCCCCGCGGAGCGCGCCCTCTGCGCCATCTCGCCGGTAATGCTGAAAACACGCTGGAAACACGCTGTATATAAATAGCTCGCCGTTTGAACGTTGAAGGACGTGCGGTTACGTGTATCAGCGGTTAGCGCCGCGCGCTGCAGAGCGAGAGGTCCCTCGTTCGATGCCGCTCGTCGGAAACATTTTTCTGAATTATTTTTCTTTGTGGCTTTTATAAATATATAGATACATATACATATACGAGGCATGACGGCAGCGGCAACGGCGACGCCAACGCCGACGCCGACGGCGAACACCAGCCGAGAGTGTCCATATAATTGCTATCGCAATAAAAATCGCGCACGTCTCCCCGTAAGGGAACCCTGAGTAGCATGCGAAGCAACCATGGGAGTTCTGTAAACTTGCTCTTTATTTATCATCGTAGACGACTTTAAACTCCGGAGAACGTTTGCCCTTGAGTATAATGGCCTTGTGGTACGTAAAGTATAATGTTAAGGGATCTTGCTGCAAAGGTTGTAGTTTAGAGTTTGAGAAGGCGATGTCTATGCACGTTCCCCTGATGGTAGTAGCGTTAGCCGCCTGATGCCCATGAAGGGCAAACGCGGAGCGATCAGCCGTTCCGGCACCGGGTTGAGCTCGGGCAGGTGATGCGGTTTCTGCGGGTAGCGGTAGCCGTACGTCACGCTCATTGCGGGGACTTTGCCCGCCCCCAACAAATCTTCGCACGTAGAGCAAACGGCGTACTCACTGTGATCATCGTTGGCGGCAAACTACCGCTGCAGAACGGCGTTGGCGCGGGACTGATCGTTCTTAATGCTGGTGATCTTTGTGAGATCGCCATAATCGGTACGGTCCATGAGCTGTGCCGTGATGGCAGAAAGAAAAGGTGTGGTCTGGAACGCGCTTATTCTTCATCGTCATCAGCGTCATCGTCATGGCGTATAATGGTTACCTTGGATGTGCTGTGCCGTGATGGCAGCGTCATCGCCATCGTCATCTGGCTACGGCGGCACACGGCGCTGGGGGGGACAAGCCTCGTTCATAAGCTGCTTGGCATCTACAATGTCGCGTTTTAGGGGCGAAGCTCCTTACGGTCGAGGCTTGTCCGCCGTCCCGCCGTTGTAGCCACGCGATGACGATGACGATGACGGTGATGACGATGAAGAATAAGCGCGTTCCAGACCACACATTCTCTTTCTGCCATGGATGAAAACGATCGTCAACGCGCTCTCGCCCGCGAAAGGCAAAACGGCAACGCCGACAACAAGCTGCTACCCCATTGTTGAGGACGCGGGAAGCGGCGGCAAACGTCCCACCACCATCAGGGAAACTTGTATACCACATCGCCTTCTCGAACTTTAGACTACATCCAATTCACGATCCCTTGGCTTTGTACTTTATGGACCACAAGACCGTTATACTCAAAGGGAAACGTTCCCCCCGAGCTTAACGCCATATACGACTAAAACAAAATCAGGGGAACCCCCTCACTGTGGTCCGTAAAACTCTTGAACAGAATCATCATCTACCATTTATGTAAATAATAAAACATTCTGTATATAATTTCCCAATATGTAAATAATAAAAAAATTGTGTATATACTGTATATATATTGTTAAGGGGAGTATTTATTCAACGGTCGTCAGTCAGCACTGATCGAGACAGCGCTACGCAGAACGCACAGGATGGCAGGTCAACAGGGCAGCCCAGACTAAACCCCACAACAATAACGCCTTCGTCTTCGTCCATCTGGCGCCAGTTCAGCGGCAGTGTCGGAGTAGCATTTCCACACCCATGACATTACCTCGGCCAGTAAAGCACCGTCTCGGTGCCTGCTATGTTTAAAGGGGCCCTGCAACACTTTTTCCAAGTAGCCATGGAATGGATTCACTAAAGGAGCTTATTGTCTCACGAATTCATTGCCGCAAAAATTTTTGGAATCCGTCCACTACGAGTGGAGTTACAAAGATTTCTCGCACGCTGCAATTGCATTCTCTCTTCTCTCGTCCCGTCGAAAGCGCTGGAAGCTAAGCAGGGAGGGATGGCACGGGGAAAGAAAATACGTCACGCGCGCCTCGTGATCTTGAGCGCTTTTTCTCTTTCTTTTTTTGTTCGAATACGCGAATTTTCATTGCAATCGCGCGCGCACGCGTGGACAAGTCGCGGCCTCTCGCGGCGGCCTCTGTAACTACCAAGCGCGCCATGCTCAAATCAGCCAATGGCTGATACAAAAAAATCTCTCGTCGGTGACGAGTGATTTTTGGGTACGCAACGTCATTTGTCGAGAGAAGAGAAAGCAATTTCTGGCTGACTTTGAGAATTTATTGTGAATTCCACGCCGCGTGCTGCGCTATAATATTTGGCTCGCGTGTTCTCGAGAGCCTGGACTACCGATCGGCAGCGTTTTCTGAGCATGCTCAAAAAGTGTTGCAGGGCCCCTTTAAGAGGGCGTGTCGCTGTTGTAGGCCTTCAGGCGAGAAACGTGCACGATGTCAGTTCTGGGTGTAGCAGTAGATGAGTTGGCTGTCAGGTGACAGGTGTCACCTGGCGCACGACCCGGTAGGGCCCGACGTATCGTGGTAGGAGCTTCTCGCTGAGACCAACACGACGAGATGGGAGCCACAGCCGAACGAGAGAGCCCGGACAAAAGTCGGCATCTTTGTGTCGACTATCATAGATGGATTTTTGTGTGGTCTGTGACAATGAGAGCCGAGTGCGGGCTAGCGTGCGTGCGACGAGAGCACGGGTGATGGCATCTTGAGCGTATGAGGTGGTGGATGATGAGTCAGACGGAAGCAGGGTGTCGAAAGGTAGCAGTGGATCACGGCCAAACAGCAGATAAAAGGGTGAATAGCCGGCAGTTTCATGACGCGACGAATTATAGGCGAAGGTGACGATTGTTCGCCGGCGCGCGATCTCGGAGGCCATGCATGAAGCAACAATCGAATCCGAAACGAAAAAATCAGCACGCAATTAGTACGTTGTTGAAAGTAGCACAGATGTCATTTCAACATGCCCACATTTGCCTCATTCACATTTTGATAATTAGGTGAGTATTTTTGGAGTTACGAATTTAATTATGACTAATTAATTAATTCACATTAACGAAAAAAAATAGTAGCGGCTTCTACAGTATACTGGGAATAATATGCACAAGGCCTGCTTCACGTAACGCCGTCCCGCTTTCTCTTTACGCCCCGTTGTTTTGTTACGACATCGAGTACCGTGAACAAACACAAGTGCGAACCTTGCGCAAAGAAAAGAAGTCAAGCAAGGACGTCCGTACGATACTTGCTTGAAAGATACACCGCCCCGCAACTCTATCGCAACCGACCGCGCTTAGAATTGCATCCGAAGCGCAAGCGACGCGCATGCAACGAATGCGCCGCTCGCTTAGCGCGGTCCTAGCGTGCCTTGATGTGCGCTCTCGGGCGCACGCATAGAAGCTCACAACACGGTCCCAAAGAGTGTCGCCGACTGGTGACCTCCGGCGGAAGGCATTGCTTAGTAAGTAAGGCATCACTCTATTGTAAGTATGTTGTAGGCACTATACTAACTCCTTTCATATGACTCCATTGTTGGCTGTCGTTGAGGTAAATAAAACAACGTTGACCTTTAAATTCCTACATATTTTAGAAAAGCAATATCTTGAAGTTTGGCACGACAAACACCTTGCACAAAACTTTTCTTTCATACTAAGGTGTGTCATCAATACAATTCGCCTACTCGTTTTTGAAATATGTGGTCAGATTTTTGTTCTAATTTATTGTCAGTGTGGCTCGACTTTTATTTGTTTATGTTATTGGGCTACTCAAATGTTGCGGCATTACTTTAGGATTTCTACACTGTAGCAATATAAGAATCCTCATATAGAAAAAAATACAGGCATTGCTACGCCACCATAATCACGTCATGTATATTTTGCGCAGTGTTGCCATGTTTTGCTGCCTCCTGCTTAACAAGGTTGCCTGTACCTCGCGTGATATTTGTGCACGCTCTTTGGATGATCCTAGCGTTTGAAAGCATCTTTATTGCAATATATTTGTTCTCGTAGCAATTCTAATCTGCAAAATGAGACTGGCGTGCCAAACGGCACCGCTTCGCCAATACGCGACGCATTACACGAAAGCCGTTAAGCTGCCGCCACTTCCCGCAAGATGGCAGCAGGGGTAATATGAGCGGGTCGCTCTTTCCGGAGGTGCACTGAGAAACAGGGGCGGAGCCACGTTTCTTCTTCTTGTTGTTTGTTTCCTGACGCCATTTGGGTTAATCTTTTTTTTTCTTCCGCGCCGAACGGCTGCATGCACCTGAAGTCGTTCTCTTTGCTTTCTTCTTTTGTTTTCTTTTTTTCGCGCAGGTAGGGACAGCACTGTGCGTCGTGTAGACTGGCGTGACTCGACAGCGCCGACGAGCATACACGGGTGCATTTGATCGCAGGTTTGATCGCTACTTAGTGTGAGGTGGCACTGCATGGCCACTTTTAATTTCGATTTGGCTATAACTTCCGAGCCAAATGAGGTCCGTGTCGGCCCTGATCGCGATCAAAGGTGTCCACGCGACACCGGTATGGTGTGAAAGCAAGCTCGATCGCACGCAGAAGTTCGGGCCATCGTGGTAACGGCTAGTTATGACGGTGGGTGCGCAGGTCGTTGGAGGCGCACATAATATTTCCAGACATCTTGTCGTGATTACGAACATAATTAAGCCTCCTGTGTTCCCAAGAACCTGTCTTCGAAACTGGACGCGCTAGAGCGTTCGCCAGACGTGAAATGAGTTCAGTAACGAACTCGGGAATGAAGCTAGCTGCCACTCGTACATTAATCCACGTGCGCTGGCAGAGTCCCTGATTACAGGGTTCTCAACACACGACCGAAGAGGAATGGAGCTGTTCGCTAAGGAGCTAGAACTTCAGCATCAACTCAGGGCCGACCAGAGGGCCCGCGACGGGGCGTCAGGTTGAGGCTCGGCCTACCTGTCCGGACGTGGGAGCGGCCCGCTGCTCTACCGCCCTGAGCGATAGCTTTCCTCGGGATCTAAATAAAGATCTCTGTCTGTCTGCTCGACGAGTTAGCTGGGTGAGTGGAGCATTAGTTAATGCGCGCTGAAGAAGTCAGTACTTCAAATAGAATGCGTCCAATGTCGACCGCATCCGGGATAACGCGTCGGCTGTCGTACCAGTACCAGTACTCGGTTGTTTTTATATAAAACGCGTACTGAAACGGTGGCTGGCAGGCTTCGTATGTCGTATCCATTCTTTATCCGTACGTCGCAGCAACACGGACAATAAATCGAGCAATGTTGCAGGAACAAAAGCAACAAACCGTGTATCATTGCCGTGTATCATTTTGTTGCCACCGTCAAACAGCAGTCACCACGACGGCTCGAACTTCTGCGTGCCGTCGAGCTTGCTTTCACACTATAGCGATGTCGCACGCACACTTTTGATCCCGACCAGGGCAAGGACGGATCTAGTTCGGCTCGAAAATTAGCCAAATCGCAATTAAAAGTGACCATGCAGCCGCTCCTCATTCTCAGACTAAGTCGTGATCAAACCTGCGATCAAATGCGACCGTGTATGCCCGTCTGCTCTGTCGAGACAGCGCCTGTCCACGCTACGCACAGTGCTGTCCCATACCTGCGAACAAGAAAACTGAACAGAAGCAAAGGCTGACCACCGCACTTCTTTCCGGACTGGCACCTCTAGTGGTGATCTGCCTTAATGTTTTTCTGACAGCTTGTTAGTCAAAGTGTGTCCATTGTAACAAAAGCTATGCTGATTCAACTTATAAAACTTTATCTCGGGGCGGACAGGGTGGGTTGGAGACACTTCGTAGTTATAACTGCAGGAGATATAATACAACCTGATGATGATGATAATGAACATGAAATATTCGTATTATCGACAGCACCTCATGCATACGGTTAGAAAAATATACGCGTTACTCACAGATTGAAATGCGACATCAATATTTTAGTATAACGACTTGTACTCGCAGTTCCTCGAGGTAAGCACGTCGTTCCGCTTCCAACAGAGCCGCTATGGTTACTGTTCGCTGTGCTGTAAGCGTTCCACTCGTAATTGCGAGGACAGGGGACGAAATAAACGTGGTACACATGAGAGTGTGTCCATTAGTTCACCGCAAATTACGGCATTTCAATTCATGAGCATTGTACTCGTGTTTGTTGTACTTCCGGTGGCAACGTACGTGCGACGTGCTTTTAAATGCGATGCATTTCCTTGTGGATCAAACGCACTTTGACCATTTCCATCGCTATCTATCTATCTATCTATCTATCTATCTATCTATCTATCTATCTATCTATCTATCTATCTATCTATCTATCTATCTATCTATCTATCTATCTATCTATCTATCTATCTATCTATCTATCTATCTATCTATCTATCTATCTATCTATCTATCTATCTATCTATCTATCTTAGCCGCCTACGTCATTACTCTCGTGGTTGTCTCCTTACCTAAGCGCATGCCCAAATCGGTGTAGAACATGAGTGTATGAGCGACATATGACTGCGTGCTCATGACGTGAACAACACGATACAGCTGTCATGTTTGCACGGTGTAAGAATATTCAGGTGTTGACCCTGCGTGCGCCTGAGGGGCCACATAATGTTCGGTCTCGCGGGCGCACTCTGCTGCTTGCTGTCAGATGGCGCCGCGGCCAACGTACCCAGCGAAGCGGGGCTGGCGAACTGAAATTCTTCTGCCTCCCCAACGTCTTCGTTCCAAGCGGTGTAACACTCAAAGTGAGAAGGAAATTTGTTATTTGATATTAAAAGATAAAAGTGCACCTGGTTCAAGTGTTCATGAACACGCAAAGGCCTAGTGCAGGGTGTGAACGTCGGGAGCACGGATGATAGGGGAGTACTCAAAGCTAAATTGCGCTCGCGCGCACTAGTATTTTCGTCTGTTCACGGCATTCATCGATGCAAAGAAAAATAATTTTAAAAAATGTTAGCCAGCGTGCTATCCCTACATGAAAATATTCCCCGGTGGGTAAAAATGAAAGGAACTCTCATGTGCGTAGATGTAGAAGCATGTTAAACAGCCCCGGATGGTCAAAATTAGTCAGGAGCCCTCGACTACGGCGTCCCTTGTAATCAAATCGCGGTTTTGACGCGTAAGCCCCCCCCCCCCCTCAGTAATAATTATTGTCTCTCTATTAAAACCGAATAGTTACTGCACGCGAAACGTATTTCATGCGTATCGCTGCTTTCATTTACGCAGGAAATCGTTGAAGCATAGTTGCGGTTGTTCATTGTGAACGCGGAATAAATATTTGAAAAGCGCGAGTATTCCATATGAAGCACACTAGAGCGGTGTAGTTCTTCCGCGGTATAAATAAAAAAATTCGGCAGATTCCACGTACCTTGGGAATCGATGTTATGCGAAGCATGCGGAGGGAAGGTGACTGTGTTGTAATCTTTTACTGAGCGAAACGTTACGAAATTACGCTAAAGATATGTACAAATGTTGTACGCACAGACATATGTTCCACAGTCGCATATGTTTTGTATAACAAGTTGTTTACAGTTGCGTAACGATGCCAACAGCAACATGGGCAGTAGCAACACCAGAAGCGGTAAACTGATATGTAGCGCTTGCGCTCGCCAGGATGGTAGCCCTGGACACTGCAACATATATCAACTTCAGGGGATGGCGCTTTACTATAATTGATGTTAACCCGGCGTGACGGCTGCATCATCGGAGTACATATGTAATGTTTATAAAATTGGATAGCGAGCACTGCAACGACAATTGACGTTTCACGAACATTAGGGTCTATTCGAAAAGCCGTTCCGAGACCTGGGGTGGCTCTGTGGTAGAATGCTTGATTGCCACGCAGAATTCTTGGGTTCGATTCCTGTTGGGGCCCTGACATTTATTGTTTGTATTCGTCCGGTCAACGCTGCTGATGACGTCAGCTTTTTAACGCTCTGGCGTTAAAGGTACCAATGTTTGTCTCACCGTGCCTGGGTAGTTTAAACTGTCAATCATCTGTGGCACATACCCGTATACCTGTGGCACATACCCGCCCCGTGGTATGTACCACAGGGTTTGCCCGAAAGAGTTTGACGACGTACGCGACGGGATTGTCATTATTCATGTCACGACCAGCGAGTCACATTCGTCAAACCATCTTATTCTCACATACTCATTTTCGTCTACCCCAAGTTAAACGGGTAATCACGAGATCACCCAGACGTAGGCGGCTAGATAGATAGATAGATAGATAGATAGATACGCAGATAGAAACGCTAAAAGTGCCTGCAGTACGCAAAGAAATGCTTCGCATTTAATATTAGAACCGCGCAAGTGTTTCATTTACAGCACACTAGAGCAATGCGGTTGTTCATGGCTACTTAGGGCAGTTCGGGAATAAGGTTGGAATGGCATTTATCAATAAAACAGGCCTCTTTGACTCATCGAGTAAAGCTCTTCCCTTAAACTCCGCGTGATATTCCATTGAAATCATGTCCTCTGAAAAATGCTTCGCGCAGACATGGTCCGTATGCATTAGAGTTCGGTCTGCCCTCGGTATTGCACGGCGCCACTGCTCCAGACGATGACTGTCAGACGGCACTTTGAAGAGAGGCACTCGCTCCGCGCAAGTACGATATCCAGAACGGCATTTCGGTACAAAACAGGTTCTACCCATTTCGGGAATCTCTCAGCAAATCGATGTCGCTTTCGTCGATAGAAGAGCATAAAACGCACGCGAACAAAAAAGCCTGCCTTGAAAACAGCGCGGTCGCACATGGCAGCAAAAAGACCCAGAATCAGCAGCATGCGCGTTTCTGCCGAGCGTGCTGCCGAGACGGCTGACCCCGCTCGTCGTAGCGCCATCTAAGAAGGCACAGATTACGCTGCTAGATAGCTGATAACGGCCCGAACAGTGTCTGGACGCGCGGGGATTGCGCTTTTCAACACCTTGCGGGGAGAGTGTCAGCACCTGTCTGTGTATATTCTTACACCGTGCATGGATGTCACGAAAACCTTTCTCTCAGTCACGTGTGGTGCATACCCGCTCACCAAGGCCTTCGGAATGCGGGTATGCGCCACACACTGATACCTGCTCGTACCAGCTCAGGAACAGCGAGAACAAACATTGGAAATCTTCAAGCGAGAGCTTTAGGAGCCCGTGTCGCGGAAAAATGTGGTTGCGTCGGGAGCGTTGTCGGTGAGCAAAAAACGAGACGGACAAAGCGAAAAGAAAAAAGCCGGCAGATCCCACGCACTGTGGGAATCGATGTAATGCGAAGCAGCCAGGAAGGAGCAAATCATGCTTTACATAATTTGCATGCCAGGACCTGTCATTTATGTTCGTCATACAGTCACGTCGCGCAATACCAATTTTGGTGAGTATCAAGCTAGTGAACTGGACGCAAGAGCGCCATGAGCGTGGCATGCAAGTCATGTCGCACATGACATGTCATGATTGCCATATTAACACTTGTCATTTGTGTTCGTCATACAGTCGCGTCACTCAATACCAAGTTTGGTGTATATCAAACTAACCAAACGGCCGCGAGCGCGCCATGAGCGTGGCATGTAAATAATACTTTTCATGACACGCTAGTCATGATTTTCATGGTATGACCAGCCATTTATGTTCGTCATACAGTCATGTTATGCCATACCAAATTTGGTATAACTCCCATTAACGATACGGCCAGGAGAGCACAAAGTCGTAGGCGGCTAGATAGATAGATAGATAGATAGATAGATAGATAGATATATAGATAGATAGATAGATAGATAGATAGATAGATAGATAGATAGATAGATAGATAGATAGATAGATAGATAGATACGCTCAATGTCACCGAAGTTCGCTAAGAAATGCTTCGCATTTAATAACTGTTCGAGGTGGGACCGAACCCAGGCAATCTGCGTGGCAGTCGAGTATTCTACTACAGAGCCGTGTCAGAGCTTGAAACTGCCTAGGGGAAGAACCTTACGGACGTCAGGTCGCTGCAACGTCAATCGTGGTTGCGGTTGGCTATCAGCTTTCAGCAAAAGGTAGAGTTGGGCTAGTTGGTTTGCGTTCATATTGAAACAGTCTTTTGTCATGTGCATAGGTTGCGGGCGCACGTTTTGTTCTTCCTTCTTCCTTTTCTTCTTTTTTGGCTTCGCTTGAATAAAGCAAGCAGCTGTCAGTCAGCGCTCGTGTTGTCAAGCCTTTCTGTGTCCTACGTCTTTCGCGCTGTTTCAATATGAACTATCAGCTTTCATAACAAAGTAATAAACATCACATAGGAGGCAGCGGCGGCAACATGCAGCAAGGGCAGAGCGAATGTGGGCATTTTAGACGCGCGCGAAAGTTGTTTTCTGGCCGCTCTGTCGTTTACTCTTTGCCTCTCAAGTGTGAATGCGCTTTCAGAGTCGACGCGTAAATATATTGGCGTATAGCTGACGTTACGTGAAAACACTAAGAAACAAAGCCCTGTCAATTACACCTTTATGACCATTAATTGAAGACAGTTCTATGTAAGGGAATGATGCAGGGTGTCACAATTTGTGACACTCACATTTTATAGACCTGAAAACAAGTCGTGTTATTTGCAATACTTGCAATCGACTTTATAGAGCCGAATATGCGCGCAAGAAAGGTGGCCACTTCCAACCACACAGCATTAAAAAGCTGGTTTCGCGGTAAGAGAGAGAAAGAGAGAGAAAAGTTAAGTTAAAGGCAGGGAGGTTAACCAGAAGAAAATTTCCGGTTTGCTACCCTGCACTGGGTAAGGGGTAAGGGGGGATAGAAAAGTAAGGAGCGAAAAAAGAAAAGAGGAATTGCTGAAAAAAAAACCGCCCACTGCTGTCGGTGTCGTTGGTTGTGTTGTAAGCGAAAAATCTGCGTTGTCCGTGAGAGAAAATTATAAAGTGATACAAATTAATACTAAATAATTAAAAATAATTGATTCGAGTGGTAATCAAACTCTGTACTTCGACGTAGCAGGCAGGTTTTCTACGACAGAGATACGCCACCGCAAGAAACTACTGCGAAAAAAAAAAAAAGAACGCGTACAAAATCTCACGCATGGCGTAGCCTTCATAACGCACCGAATATTGCGTGGCAGGCACGTAGAATGCACCAGGCCTCAAAATATGTGCATTGCGCAACGAGTGGTTGGTTTAAGGGGAGATGCGAGTCGGAAAAAAAAAGAGCGTTAATCTGTAGCCTAAAGCAATGAAATTTTCGCTGTATATATAGTCTTTTATGCTGATTTCAAATATGTAATTAGTTTTATTGTAAGTTGCACAGTTTTCGTTTTGTGCTAGGACAATGTGTAAAGTATAGTTCTTTTTGTACAAACTTTTTATGCCACTAAACTTTTACGGTTATGAGCCATTAATGGCTCATATTGCTCCACATTAACTCTAGAATGCAAATAACTATCAAGAAAGTGCGTATAAATCATTTCGATAGTCAAAAAAATTGTAATGCGAGAATTCTTAGAATCCTCAGCCCATACTAATTGCTTACTTTAGGTTAATAATAATTATACAATTGATATCAAGTTTTAAGAAGATACTTGCACCCTTCATATGTTAAGAAATATGTGGACAAAATTTCATCCCGATCGGGCTATCAGAAGTACCAAAAACATGGTGTACAAACTGAAGAAGTTTGCCCAAAATTGGATCTTGAGAAAAACGCATTTTAAAGGTATAAGTGAAAGCTCATCTGTACAATAAAGATATGTTATTTAAGATGATTTATTCCATCATGAGAGCTTGACAATCATGGTTATTTTTAGCATTAGGCTTTAGTGAGCCCCTCAAGCGAAATGCAATGGCAAGCAGCCAGGTGAAAATTTCCAGGGGACTCTGGAAAATGAGCAATTTTTAGTATTTTAGTAGCCACCTTGTGCTCTTTAAGAGCGATTTTAACTTACTTCAAGCTTAATTACAATCTTCAGTTTTTTTTCTCGTGAAAGTAGAGAAACTAAACTTGTGAAAGCAAAAAAGAAACGAAAAATATGTAATTTTGGAAAAAAAGTTGTTTTTCGACTCGCATCTCCCCTTAAAGGCGCACCAATTAGAAAGCACACAGGCATAATTAGTCGTCATTAACCGCAGCCGTATCAACAAAGTGTGCCGCGGCGAAATTGCGGGTTTTGGCTTACGTATGTGTAGTGAGTAGCTCTACTCTTCGGAAAATGAATAATTTTCGCGTAGTGCACGGACACTGCGCTACTGCACTTGCAGTAAGCATTCTAGGATAGTTTTAAACAGCCAATGTAACTGGCGTTCGTCCCTTCGGCATCGCTGAGATGTACACCTAGAAGCGAAGTTATAGGCTTGTGATGGAGGAGGCGATGCGGAGGGGCCCGATCAGGGGAGTAGCCAGACATTCTTTTCGGAGAAGGGGGGGGGGGGGGGCTCACTGAAATGGTCATTTCTCGCTCTGTATACCATGGCGGAAAACATTGGGGGGGGGCATGGGCCTGGTGTGCCACCCCTGGCTACGCCACTGGGCCCGACTACGCTATCGCTTTGTACTCTTGAAGGCGAAGCTGAGTAGTCATGCAAGTTCTGTAACGCCAGACCGCAATTTCCTTTTACAAGGCAGTGAGTAAACTTGAATTAAGGCGCGTCAAAGCATTATATGGTCAGAAAAAAAAATTGCAACTTGTGTAAAATGGAAAAGTGGACCGTTTATTCTGTGGATGCGATGTGCAGAATGTAGCTGTTTTTAATAAATAGGCGCAGAACACTTTTGTGACAGTAATACTGCGTATTCTTTATGGACCTCACCGCTTACTATAGCTAGGTACAATAATAATGAAAAATAACTTCCTGTAAGCACGTGTCTGTTAGATCTAATTAATATTGTTCGTAACAAAGAACGACGAACCCTTAAATTTCGAGATCTGGGTCCACATTTTAGTCGCTGTGAAACTCGGCATCGATTCGACATGTTTGGGTGTTTCTTCGGATGTTGTGTGCCGCAAGAAGTCCGTTGTTAGTGGCCCATAGCTAGGGTGGCTAGAATGGGGAGGTGTGAAAAGCGGCCGCCGAAACCGGTCCCCAAAGCGCGTCGATGCCGCTTGGGCCGCTGCACGCACAGGCGCGGGTACCCTTGTGCAGGCGACATACGAGTGAGCGCGCGCTGCTCTCCGCAAAAACCGCTCTCAGGCTATGTGACAGTCATCCATTTTCTGTACAACCTTTTCGATTGAGCAAATGTAGGACAGCACATGACACATAAGTTATTTAACAGAGCCATATAGTCTCCCCTCGAAAACCATTCTCGAAAAGGCCTACAAGCGAGACTCGACGCCAACTTTTGTGGACTTTATGATATTGCGGTTATTCGAGGCAGAGCTGCAGGTGTATTAGAAGACGTTAAATCCTTCAACCACGAGAAGAAACGTTGGTACAGGAGCCTCGTTTTGCTGTTCCGAACGATCTTGTGCAACTCGCAGCATAAATTCTTTACTTAGCGTTCAATCATCGGTTTCCAAATGCAGCAGTTTCTGCGGTCTACAGTTGTTCATTAACTTAGATGAGTCACATATTAAAACAACGTGTCCCCAGCAGCAGGCATTGAGCAGACAGTCTTTTACACAACCAAACTTTAATTTCATGCATGCCAAGGTGTTCATGCACTACAGCACTCATAGCTTTACTCTTCGCCCTTTTTCTTCTCGTGTTTGGTTCATGTCTATAAAAAAAAATTCCCCATCTCCCGCTAAAGGGAACCATGTGTGGATGCGAAGCAGCGGGGAGATAATCAGCTTGAGTGGGAGGAACGTCGCCGCTCTCATTTCACGGCAGTGGTCCGGTCGCTCATCGCGGCGCTGCACAGGAGAGACAATGAGGCGCGCTCGCTCCGTCATTTTCATACCGCGGAACTACCGTGGCGCACCCAGCGGAGTATGCAGCTGTCACACCACCTGTCGTGCGCACCGCTCCGCAGAGGATTCCCAGAGGAAAGGACGGGGGGGGTGGGACCGTAGAAGAGGAGAGAGCGGGGGGAGGGGACGTGCATGCTCTGTGGGGGTGTGGGACGCGGGAGCCGCTCCGTGGAGTAGAGGATTCTTAGAGGAGAGAGGGGGAGAGGACACGCATGCGCTGTGGGCGCCGCTCCTTAGAGTAGATGATTCCTAGAGTAGAGGAACGGGGTGAGCGTAGGAGAGCATAGGGGAGGCGCATGCGCTGTGGGGGGAGGGGGGTGTGGGACGCGGAGGCCGCTCCGTAGAGTAGAGGATTCCTAGAGGAGAGAAACGGGGTGAGCGTAGGAGAGAGAGGGGGAGGGGGACGCGGGAAGGAGGGACGGACTAAGCCCCCCTCCAAACACATGCAAGCAAGATTAAGGAATGGGGTCAACCTGGGCGACAGACACCACCTGCCTAGCCAATGCTAAGCAGCCTCTGTGCTCTCGGCCATGACTCAAGGAATGGGGTCAACCTGGGCGACAGACACCACCTGCCTAGCCAATGCTAAGCAGCCTCTCTGTGCTCTCGGCCATGACTCAAGGAATGGGGTCAACCTGGGCGACAGACACCACCTGCCTAGCCATTGCTAAGCAGCCTCTCTGTGCTCTCGGCCATGACTCAAGGAATGGGGGTCAACCTGGGCGACAAACACCACCTGCCTAGCCATTGCTAAGCAGCCTCTCTGTGCTCTCGGCCATGACTCTGATGACTGTGTTAGGGTTGACGGCCTTCATATTACTACAGTGTTCTGGTTCGCATAATGGGTGCTTCCCTACTCCATGAAAGTGGCCGGACGCGGGACGGGGGACGGGGGACGGGGGACGGGGGGACGCGGGACGCGGGACGGACACAGGAGCCCCGAGCATAAGATGCTTCGCATCTAAAACAAAAAGTGCACCCGAGTGAGGAATAATATCGCCCCACACTTTTGGTCAAACCGGCAGCAAATGCCTTGGGCAGCCAATTTGTTGCGTCTCGCCTATCGCCCTCAACATTCCCATGGCCCATTTGGTGTGAAGACGCGATGTGCTCAAGAAACGGGTGATGTTGTTCTCGAGGCTGAGGCTATAGATGGAATTCGACGGATACGAATTTCCGCTGAGATACCACTGCTTGTCGGGCTGGGAGATTTCTTGGCGCATTTTCTTTGAAAATAAGCAGTTATTGTATGCGCTACCAAAAAGAACTAACTAAATACGTTACTCGTTACGCTAACAAAAAGAGAAACGCGTTACCACCCGACGTTACCTACAAAAAAGGTCACGCGTAACCCTTACCCGAAGAAAAGTAGCGCAAGTTACTTCTACTATCACTCCAAGATCAGAACTTTGAATCAGTGCGCCCACGCTGTGGGAACCACAACAAAATTTAATAAATCTCGTATTTATATTTCACACAAAGCCTCTAACCAGTTTAAGTGAATTACTTATATAACTAGAAAACTTTGCACAAGACACCGGTTCTATAATATAGTGGCCTAATGTTTACCGCAGAGTTGCATGTGATGGCTTATAACGTTGGGGCACATGGTAAATCAATTTCTCAATGTCACGGCAAACACAAACAGAAAATGAGATTTCATGATCAACGCTCTCCGAAAAAAAAAAAAAACAAAAAAACTTCCCCATCTCCCGCTAAAGGGGAACCATGTGTGGATTCGAAGCAGCGGGGTGATGGTTAGCTCTCGTCGCCGCTCTCGTTTCGCGGCAGCGGCCCGGGCGCTCATTGCGGCGCTGCACAGGAGAGAGAATGAGGCGCGCGCGCTCCGTCATTTTATACCGCGGAACTACCGTGGCGCCACCAGCGGAGTATGCAGCTGTCGCAACACCTGTCGTGCACGCCGCTCCGTAGAGGATTCCTAGAGGAGAGGACGGGGGGACCGTAGGAGAGGTGGAGGAGACGTGGAAGCCGCTCCGTAGAGTAGAGGATTCCTAGAGGAGGGATAGGGGGGTGAGCGTAGGAGAGGAGAGAGAGAGGGGACGCGCTCGCCGCTCCGTAGAGTTGAGGATTCCCAGAGGATAGAGAGGGGGGAGGGAACGCGCATGCGCTGTGGAGGGGGGGTTATAGGACGCGGGCGCCGCTCGGTAGAGTAGAGGATTCCTATAGGAGAGAAAGGGAGTGAGCGTAAGAGAGAGAGGGGGGAGGGGACGCGCGCTGTGGGGTTGTGGGACGCGGGAAGGAGGGATGGACTAAGCCCCCGCAAGCGCATGCAAGCAAGATCAAGGAATGGAGTCAACCTGGGCGACAGACACCACCTGCCTAGCCATTCCTAAGCAGCCCCTCTATGCTCTCGGCCATGACTCTGGTGACTGTATTGGGGGTTGACAGGCTTATTGTACAACAGTGTTCTGGTTCGCATAGTGGGTGCTTCCCTACTTCATGAAAGTGGCCGGACGCGGGATGGACATAGCCCCTGAGCATAAGATGCTTCGCATCTAAAACATCACTGGTCTCTTAACAAATCTGAAATAATTCTGACGGTGGGCATTTACTGGCGCACAAAACATATGCGCAGATCTTGTACGAATAAAGAAATCCCTAAATTATCTAGTCCAACGGAAAACGATATAAACGATACGGAAACGAACCTACATAAGTGCCGCGAAAATTGAAGGACACTTTGTAGATTCCAAAGTGTGTTCGGCGAAAGCGTGTGGCCATTTCACTGATTATGCCATGTCTTTTTTTTATTTTACACTCTCAGTGCGATAATACACAAACCGAATGGGTGCGTGTTTTCTTTAATTTTTTTACCGCGAATCGCAGCGAGACGCGAGGCTCCTCTTCCTCCGTTCGCATGCGTTAGTATTTTCTCGCGCTTTGCGCATCGTGGAAACGTCATCCGCGTTCCAGCTCTTAAATTGACGGACCCTTTGTAAATTGGAAAGTGTGTGCCGTGAACGCCTGGGTCCATTGAGACGGCGTCAGTCAGAATGATTGCAAACTCTGGGCACAGCGACGCTACGCAAGCAAAGCGCGAGCGCAATAGAGTCCGACGCGACCGGCGTCAGTCTGCGCATCCCGGCGGCCACATGGCTCCGTGCCAGAGCTCGGATGGACGGATGGACGGACATGGACGGACATGGACGGATGGGCGGTCGGACGGACGGACAGACGGATGGACGGACGGACGGACGAACAGACAGACAGACGGACGGACGGACGGACGGACGGACGGACGGACGGACGGACGGACGGACGGACGGACGGACACCGGACGGACGGACGGACACCGGACGGACGGACGGACACCGGACGGACACCGGACGGACGTGAGCATGAAACATTAAAGGCTTTCGCCTTAAAGATTACACCATCTCCCGCTGAAAGGGAACCATGTGTAGATGCGAAAGCAGCGGGCGCTAACGCTTACACTGGCGGCGGAGTTGACGCTGGCGCTCATCGCAGCGTTGCACAGGAGTGAAACCTGGGGGGCGCAAAGCACGCAGTGATGGACCGGTGTTTCCTACTGGAACACCCGAATCGCTGCTAATGGGCAATGAGAGACAGAAGACTCGGACTGGACACAGAGACCCGCAGTCCGCTTTTAGTTAACGCGCACGCTGCGAATTTTTTATCGTTCGACAACGCACAGGAGAAATCTCCCACCGGCACTACCTTGCAGGTGAAGATACAGTGCCATATATACGGGGTGGCCAGTGAACGGTTGTACAGCGCGAGCAGTCGGTTTTTTCAACCAAGAAACTCGCTAGCAGACGCTGCCTGCGGGGTCCCGGAATAAGGACTCCATATATGTAAAGGGTCCTTTTGGGCCTGCAAACTCCCGTTGAATAAATGTTTTTCACACACACACACACACACGTCGGCGTCGCGAGGCGAGAGAGGGGGGGGAGCGCAGGAGAGGGGAAGACGCGCATGCGCAGTGGAGGTGGGGACGCCGCGGGGGAGGGATGCCTAGAGGAGAGAGGGGGAGCGTAGTAGGGGAGAGAGGGGGGGAGCATAAGAGGAGAGAGAGGGAGGGGACGCGCATGCGCAGTGAGGGTGTGGCCTCCGCGGGGAGGGATGCCTAGAGGAGAGAGAAGTGGAGAGGAGGTTTTTATTTTTATTTTTTGTAATGGGTTGGCGCATGCGCAGTGGGGGTGTGGACGGACGGACGGACGGACGCCGGACGGACGGACACCGGACGGACGTGAGCATGATACATTAAAGGCTTTCGCCTTAAAATTGCGAGCGTTTATGCGAAGGCGCTCAAGGTGAGCCTCGCTTGGCTCTCGGCATTCAACAACCAGGAACGTATACCTGCACCAAGCAGCAGGTAGAAGCGAATTTTATTTTGAAAACAGAACTGATAAACAGCGCCTACCGTATTGCAGGGACAACTTGCTGAACAATAAAATTTGTAGAACTTAAGCAACAGCTTTATTTCTAAATGGTAACGAGTGCTTACTAAATTACCGAAAAAAAAAGTCTCGTGCTACGGTGTTACTTGTAACGCCTTACAGCCAAAACTGGAAACAAGATAGGCGTTCTTGCACTCATCACAATTATTACAAAGTACAAGCTTTCTCGCAACATAGTTGAGGCATGAAGTGTTGAACCAAGGTACAATGCACCAACGCTGGGTATTCTTTTTGTCGTTGGCATTTCCCGGCATTTCAGAGACCCGGCTTTCAGAGGGCAAGCGCCGGCTGATGACGTACTTGTAAAGTAGCGACTGCTTGCGAAGAGAATCACAGCGCACTTGGCGAAAACCCAGCGAAGTGCGCCGCTCACTACCCGCGCCGTACCCGCGCCGCTGCCATCAGCGCCCCTAGCGGCATCGGCGCGCAGTGGTACTCTCTCCGGCAAGCAAAAAAGCGCCGCGTTCATCACACCTCCCCCTTATAGCCACCCTACCATGGTTGCCGAAGCCCATGTCGCTCACCTTGAGAAGGGGCGCTACCTGGTGACGGCGGTCAGTTTCGGCGTCCACATTTTAGTCATTGTTAAACTCTGATCGACGGGACAATTTTCTCGAATCCCTGACAATAATCCCCTTCAGCAGAAATGGGATACGGCAAAGGGCATCTTTGAAATTTATCCCTTCCACCACTCCAGCCTTCTCCAAATTTTCTGACTTCTGCCAACTACCTGAGGTGAGGCCCCCGAGTTAGAATACAGAACACTGCACTATGAAGCTGTTGGTAACTACCGTAGAGAACGATGGAGCGGTGTCGTTGGAGCCGAACAAATTACCACTGTAACCATACTATCTGCATGTCAGCTCTGGTTTAAAAAGGAACTTTAGTTGTGTTGTGTGGTTGCGAATTTCGCAACCTGATCACGAAGGTGTAGCAATACTGCCTTTAAAATTTTCCTAATATCTTTTAAACTGAAGCTTCCAAATCCAAAGCGTTTGATTATATATGTGAAGCTTTGTCTATGAAATCTTTACAACCATTTCATTTATTCTTGCGGCACTACCTTCCCCTTCACCCTTGGCCTATGCCCTCTAGTGGGTGTACGCCACACATTTGTGTAATCATCATCGACAATCACTGCTCGTGTTGCGATCGTCAACATATGGCTCGCATCGGCCAGTGCCCGACCTGCATTGCTCTCTCCCTTCGCTTCTTGACTAATGCACAGGGCCCACCGGAGCTTCCACCACAATGAGTGAGTTCAATGCTTTCCACAACGCACGATGTCATTACTTCTCTGACCTTATATATCCCTCTATTGCATGAATTATGAGAAAATCAGTTGAAAAAAATATTTGATCATTTTTTATCATTAACTACATGAAGAATAACATGGACAAAAATTTTCAGATTTATTGTGACTGTATTAATGAAGATAAAGGTTTGTGCCAAATATGGCACACTATGCAAGTGGGCGAGCAAAATTGCTGCCATGGCTGAAAAACAAAATCTCACTGATTGCAGTTTTTTTAACTTGATTTGTGGAATAAAGCAAAGCAATTGCTTCCTGTGTTCAGGCATATTTGAACATTTTGGTTAGCGCATCTTGACTGCCGACATCTACGTCCAAGATGGCCGCTTACACGTTTGGCTCTACGCATGGTGCCGCCTTGATGTACTTTCCTACCCGAATTTCCAACCGCTGACTTGTGGTTGTGAGCGTCAGTTGCCGACAAATCGTAAAAACTAAATATCGCCGTGCACTGGTTAGACTTCACACAATGTTTTCGGGCACCCACGCCAATAATGTAACAAAAAATTGCGAGGTACTGCTGCTGACACTCGACATTTTCGTGAAGCATGTCAAAACCTACCACCACAACCGAAATCTGGCAAAACCGAGCTGTGCAGCATGACCTCAGAAGATTTCTTTTTGTTTGTATTTGCACTATGCAACAAAACATAGATGGCATCATATTGCACATTTCATCACTCACATGCATACTGTGCCAAATATGGCACATACCGATTTCCGACTATATACCGTAGTGGAAAACGGAATTGAGAAGAGCCTTAATGAGCATGAATTTTCAAAGCCACGAGATATGCCAAAATAATTTTTTCCTGCTTGTGCAACGAGAAAATGGTTGCAAGAAAAATATAGCAGTCACTGTTGTTCATGATCCGAGCTTGCACGTGCACCGTGAAATCTATTTCATGTCTAGATTTCATACTGCTCTAGGGATGGCAGCGCTTTTTTTTTATATTTAGTGCACGTAACTAGAAGGATTACTCTAAGTGTGTCACATTCTCCACTGGTCCTCTTCCGCCCGCTATAAAAAATGTTAATCGGTATGTGCCAAATATGGGACGCCATGCAGTAGAGGGATATTTATATATATATATATATATATATATATATATATATATATATATATATATATATATATATATATATATATATATATATATATATATATATATATATATATATATATATATATATATATATATATATATATATATATATATATATATTCATGTGGGAGGTTCAACTTAAATTGAGGACGATGCAGCGAGCGATGGAAAGGAAAATGATAGGTGTAACCTAAAGAGACAGGAAGAGAGCAGAGGGGGTCAGGGAGCTAATGGGGGTTAAGGATATCATAGTTCAAATCAAGAATTGGACATGGGCCGGACACGTAGCACGTAGGCAGGATAACCATTGGTCATTAAGGGTGGATTCTAAGACAAGGTAAACGCGCGTGAGGGGGACAGAAAATTAGGTGGGCAGATGACATTAACTAGTTTGCAGGTATAACGTGGCAGCAGAAAGCACAGGAGCTGGCTTGATTGGCGCAACATTGGCGAGGCCTTTGCCCTGCAGTGGGCGTAGACAGGCTGATGATGATGATATATATATCCACTGAATTACGCAATATGACGCCTTTAGTGAGATTGGTTATCTGATCGCTTTAGGAGCACGCACCCTGTCAGGTACTTTGCCTTTTGCCTACTTACTTGAAGTGTATCTGCAGTCTTTTACTTTAAATGTCTGTGGTTCACGTCAACGGATATCTTTCGGGAAAACCAGATAAAACATTCCGCCTTAACATTTTAAGGCATGATATACTTTAATTTCCCATTTTCAGTGAGCTTGTAGTGATGTTACGCTACCTCATTCGGAAGATCACGCACGCTGCGTGACCACGCGAGCAGCGTTCAGCCTTCAGTTTTTCAGTCTCAAGCACATTGTGCTTGAGAGAGACGAGACTTGCAACAAGTTTCAGTTGATTCAGATTCATTCAGCCTCAGAAGCAAAGCATGAACTGCGCTACTTGGTACGGCATTCCTAAGTAATTGCTCTGAGTTAAAGGCACGAATGACAAACAACAAAGAGAACTGAACAAGTTCTTTTTGTCGTCGGTCTTTCGTGCATTTAGCTTAGCGTAACTACATGAGAATGGTAAGTATACCTTCAACGAATAGATTGGAGAACTCACTGAGGAGTCGACTCACTGGACTCACTCACTCTGATCGACGAGGGTGGCGATTTGGGCTTGTTGGTATGGTTGCATGATAATTGATGCTAGCGCAGGCTACGGACCAAAGAAGGCACATTGAAGGCGTGTCGCGAATGTGCCTTCTTTTGTCCGTGTCTTTAGCCTGCGCTACCATCACTTATCATGCACTCAGATCGAATCATGAATCTAAGTGAGTCGGGGTGAGTAACATTTTGGTGAGTTGAGTCCAAGTTACTCCGGTTGAAGAAAATTTTCCTGAGTGCGAGTCCGAAGGAGTTCGGCTGAAGAAAATTTTGGTGAGTCTGAGTCCGAGTGAGTCCAAAGCGAAACATATATTTCTTGAGTGAGTCTGAGTGAGTTCCACTTTTTTTTGCCGAGCAATGGTCTTGTCTACGCATCTTCAGCATTACTATCAGCCTTACCTGGATTCACGCTTACACTCACGTCTACTCAAACGTATTCCAAAGCAGTATTGCTCATACACCATTTCAATATTGATCAGAGGTGTGAATTACGTAGCAAAGTGCCTTGCCCCACCCTCAACCAACTCTTCTAGGGAATTTCTAAATAAACAGATATTATGTTATCCCTTTAAAAAAAGTGTCCTTACTCGTTTGCAGCCACCCTTAACTCGTATTACAAGGTACTATATAAAAAAGTGGCCAAGAAGAGCACCGATTACGTGAGATATTGGGGTTAAAGAGGATTGACACCATGGTCAGACAAGCTAATTCTAGGCTAACGGACTCAGAATTCGACTAAATCGGACTGACTCAGACTCAGATCTAGCCGTGGGTCTGAGTAGTGAGTCCGGGTGAGTGCTATTTTTGGTGAGCTTGAGTCCAAGTGAGTCCGGTTGAAGAAAATTTTGGTGAGTGTGAGTCCCAGTGGGCCCAAAGCGCCAAATATATTTAATGAGGGAGTCTGAGTGAGCTCCGGAAGTTTTGGCGGCCTATGATTCAGGGCTGTATGTCGCGTTATTGCCGCGTAAGATTGCGACTTGTATCATCTCCAATGATTCTGCTATAGCGGTAGTCATTTCAAGCTTACATCTACTCTTAATTGTACTATTCCCAGCCATTTTAGAGCGCAGTTCTTAGGCACCCGTTCCTGCGTTGAGAGGCGTCGGCGTCGCCGTAACCAGCAGAGCGAACGAGGACGAATGAAAGCAAACGCGGAGCGCCGCGGAAGGTGAAAGACTGCGATAGTAAGGAGAGCGCGAGGAGGAGGGAACGACTGTGGCGAGACGACACGTTCCGCTGCGCCACAGAAGTTCGCGCCTTCGTGTGGCTGCCGATGACGTCACCTTTAAGGTCTGCTGGGAGAATATCCACCGATACCATATATGGAAATAAAGCGCTATATGTACGGAGCCCTATTGGCGCCGGCTGTTGCGGGACTCGCCGATGCGCTGCCTTTCGCGGTCTCCAGGTTAGCGAGGCAGTCGCGCTGCGCTCTGTCTGCGGCGGTTGGAGTGAAATGGGCTGCATGATATTGCCCGCGTCAGTCGCGCTACTCGCGGCGTTTTCTTTTTAACGCAAACAGTGTACTTATATACTAAATAGTCTCAGCCAGTTCTTTCTGAACAAGGAGCGACGCAACTGGTAAAGGCGCGTCGTCTGCCGCTACTGCTAAACGTGCCGCCCAAACAGAAGCAAAGCGCCGTCGCCGCGAAGACCCGGGAGTGCGTGCCGCTGAAGCAAAATCAAAACAGCTTAGACAGCTGCGCAAGCAATTCGCATTAGGCAGTATCGCAATCATTGGTGAATTTTTTCATGTCCATCTCTAAATATTTCCCTGTTCCCACCGAAACATCGCTCACAACTCTTGAGATTCTAGGCGGCCTACAATCATTGTTTCTCACCTTGGTCAAATTGCTAACTTCAATAGCTCGGGCCCTTCTGCCTAAGCCTGTTTCAATCCTTAACGGAACGATGTCCCAGCGGCGACTGCGTAGAAGAGCACGTGCTTTTCATGCTCTACCAAATAATCCAGGTTTATCCGAAGAATCTCACCCTGAAAAGCCAGGCATGCATAACCACTGCAATCACGTCTTGATTACCCCTCCCCCCGCCCACGTGCGTTAGGACGTTAAAAACAGTTCGTTCCCTTCTACGTCCTTTTGAACAGGAAAGTGTTTTATGCCGGGGTCCACCAAGATTTCAGTGACGTATTTCCGTCACGGAAATGACGTCGAAAAAAATACACATCATCCGAAGACAAAGAAAAAAAAACATGGTTGATCCCTGCGTCATAGGAATCGGTATAACACGAAAGTGAAACGTGTCCTTACATAATAGAATGTTTACTGCACATTGATATGAGACAGCTCACGTAATGTCTATGGGTGTTTGACAGCTATAGCACCGTTTAACGTGAATGCACCCACGTTGACGCTTTGAGATACATCTCCATTCCGGCGACTAACATCCATGATCAATTATTAAACAAACCCTTGTGGTCATAGATGCTTGTGGTCGCTTTAGTAGTTAACGGTGAGAGCGGAATCAGAGAAAGCGGTGTGACAGCCATGAGAGCGTCATTCAATGGACGCCGAACTTGGGCTAAGACCGCCTGCTCGCGGCATGTGGAGTGTAAAACGCCAAACGCCACTGCCCGACTAGAGGGAAACGCAACAAGCGTCGTGCCTTCCCTATTGGCCGGCCGCGATTTTTTTGTGGGGCGAGTGGAAGTGTGGAACGCGGAGTCACAGCCAAGCGATTTAGGCAAGCGTCACAGGGCTGTATTTGGTATGGATGGATACTACGAGCGAAGCCGACGCATGGGATAAGGTCGCCACCTCGAAGTGTGCTGAGGCGTCGACTAAATTGCACTTTTACTATTCCAAACGTGCCTAATGGGACGGACGCGTATAAACGACGCTTTGAAGAAACTGATCGTGGATTGCACGGTCATGATGCATTGCTTCACATTAGCAAGAGCACTGTGAGAGGACAGTGGTAGATATAAAACGCGCGTTTGTAAAGCCTGCAGGGTATGTGACCATGGCGCAGTGGATAGCGTGCCGGGAATCTCTTCTCGCGGACCAAGAGGTCATGGGTTCGACTCCCGGTGACAGAAGCTTTCTTTTCTTTGCTTTCTGATCGTGCGTATTTTTTCGACGTCACTTCCGTGACGGAAATACGTCACTTTAGTCTTGGTGAACCCCGACATAAAACACTTTCGTGTTAAAAAGTTCCGCCAACGCGAGTCGAACCTACGACCTCTTGGTCGGCAACAAGAGATGCCGGTCACATAATCTGTTGGCTTTGAAAACACGCCTTTTATATCTACCACTGTCCTCTTACAGTGTTCGTGCTAAAGTGAGGTAATGCATCACGACCGTGCAATCCACAATTAGTTCCTTCAAAGCATCGTTTGTACTCGTCCGTCCCATTCAGCGAGTTTTGAATAGGGCTAAAGTGCAGTTTTGTCGACGCATTAACTGGGGGTAAGGTCGCAAGGTAGCGACCTTACCCCCAGCGTCGGCCTCGCTCATAGCATCCATCCATACCA
Source organism: Rhipicephalus appendiculatus (assembly GCA_030522465.1). Taxonomy (NCBI): domain Eukaryota; kingdom Metazoa; phylum Arthropoda; class Arachnida; order Ixodida; family Ixodidae; genus Rhipicephalus; species Rhipicephalus appendiculatus. The sequence goes on from JALIZH010026457.1 coordinate 28,383, forward strand.
AAAAGAGCTCTGCGACACATGCATGGACGCATGATTGCTTCGCGTGGCCGTAACTCCGCGTTCCTAGTTACGCTCGCCTCGCGAAAAACCGCAACCGGCCAACGGGGAAGACAAGACGCGCGTTGCGTTTCCGGCTGGTCGGCTTCCAATAAGTGACGCTCTTCTGGCTCTCACACCACTTTCTCTGATTCCGCTCTCACCGTACCGCTACCACAAACATCTATGACCACAAGGGTTTGTTTAATCATTGATCATGGACGTTTGTCGTCGGGATACAGATGCACCACCGAGCGTCAGCATGGATCCATCCACGTTAAACGGTGCTGTAACTGTCAAACACCAATAGACATTGTGCAAGCTATCTTATATCAATGTGCAGTAAGCATTCAACTACTTCTGCAAGGACATGTTTCACTTTCGTGTTATACCGATTCCTATGACGGAGGGATCAACCATGTTTTTTTTTTTGTTCAGTTTACTGGTAGCGAATATTTTGTAGCGTTTGATACCACTATGTGTCACTGTTAGCTAGTGTCACCGGCAGGTGGTTAATATTGGTTATGCGTCCGCCGTGAAGGCCCTGTGGATAAGGTTTTCGTATATGAAACTTGAACATGTGGATTCGATCGTGTACGCGGCAGTCCCATTTCGATTGAGGTTAAATACTAGACGACCGTGTGCTCATGCGATTCTAGCGAACTTAAGGAACCTCAGACGATCATAACTGTCTGCAGCCTTCCACTACGCCGAATGTCCGATTCCGAGTCTCATTTACACTTGTATACGCAACTAACTTTATTTTATTAAGACAAACGCAATGAAATTTAGATCGCGATCTTGTGTACGGAGATGATCGCTTACGCAGAGCGAATTTCGGCTGATCATTGTGAAGTTACAGTTTTCGAGTGGTACCACTATTAATTTTGTGAACTGAGTAATTCAAGTTTTTTTGTTCCGCAACTGGCTGTTTCAAGGAATGTGTCCAAAATCTTCGAAAATCAGGGAAATGCAATATTTGTTGAATGCCTTGCCAATTACTACTTCTGGGGCCACAGGCATCTTATGGTGGCGAACGACGTCATTTAGGGTAGTAATTAAGAAAGCTAATTAATTAGTTTTTTAATTAGTAGAGTTAGGCGGTTATTTCAAAAAGTAGAATCGAAGTTCTTCACTTGAAGACCACATCGGAGCTTTCAGGTATAGAAAAGTGGTCTCTAATAATTATTGTGGCGTAATGAAATTCAACTAAATTCAAAGGCGAAACCGAAACTGAAGCACCGATGAGTGCAACAAGCAGGCCACCAGGATGACGCCATTGTTCAAGACAACGATTACACAAGTGTGGTACGTTCTTCCACGTTCGTTAACCTACGTGCTTCGCGCATGTATAATTGCAGGCCTATCCCGCACACATACACCAC
>JALIZH010026459.1:0-29619 GCA_030522465.1 Rhipicephalus appendiculatus
AGCGCGTAGGCAGGATAACCACTGGTCATTAAGGTTAACGGACTGCATTCCAAGAGAAGGCAAACGCGTGAGGGGGGAGGCAGATAATTAGGTGGGCAGATGAGATTCAGAAGTTTGCAGGTATAACGTGGCAGCAGAAAGCACAGGACCTGGTTGATTTTCGGAACAGGGGAGAGGCCTTTGCCCTGCAGTGGACGTAGTCAGGCTGATGATGACGACGAAGATTATAATTGCTTACAGGAGCCTGAGGAAGTTGGTCCAGTCATGTTTTTCGCGAAAACTTACCCGTCGAAATTACATCTATACTTGGTGGTCCTCTGCTAAGTAAATGCCGGTTCGGGTTTGGTCGACGTGATAGAAATGAAAGGGTTTGCCCGGAAAAAGATTTATGTTGGGCACAAGGTTCTTGAGTGGGCACGTGGCTTTAAAACGGTGCATAGAATGCCACACAGGACACAACGCTCGTTGTTTCCTGTCTGTTTTACTGTACCGTTTCTGGCGCTGTTCTGAGATGTACTGGGCTATGTGAAAAAAATGGAAGAGGGACCTCACGGAAACGAATGCTCGAAAACTTAATTAGAAACAAGTCGGCTAACAAATATACGTTGCGTTAAAACGGGACTACAGATGCGCAATAAGAAATCCCAGAAACAGTAAAGCTCACTATTGTACACTCCCGACATAAATGTTTATCCGCTCTTTATATCCAAGCTTTAGTCTATGAATATATGATTGTTAGGTTCTCACGTCCGAAAACCACGTTATGATAATGAGGATGACGTCGAGGAGGGCTCGGAAAAGTTTCTCCATCTGATATTCGTTAACGTGCACCTAAAACTAAGCGCACGGGACTCAAGCATTTCGCCTGGTGATGCAAAACTATCGACAGCGGTACTCTTGATAAACAATTACGCTATCGAAAAAACTACCGATAGTTCTATAGATATCGCTATGAATAATTATGCTGCTGTTGCTTGGCGATACTGCCAAAATATTTACGGTAGCTTACTGTCAGCTATGCTCGCTTGGTTTAATTTATGAGCAATATTTTGCTGGAAGAAATCAACTATTTCCGCAGAAAAAATTCTGCTATATTTCTATGAAAAAAAAATCCATGCATCTCCACGCAGTGAATCATGACGAGTGGGCGAAGCAACTGGGGATCGTTCGGTGTCTATATAATGTAGGCTAAATTGAGTGACATAAAGTGCATATAGAAATATAAATTTATTTCTCCTTCCAGTCGTGTTAGGCAATTCAAGGAGGGTTTAGAAAATTGCTGGAGTGGAGGATATGCTCGAAAGTGGATCCAAGAACCCGCCATCTTACCAGTGGCAAGACACCATTTTAATAGGGGTAGTTAGTTTGGACATATACTGCTCGACGTGTGCCTTGGTGTTACGGGTTTCCTTGAGAAGCCTCAACATCTATGCATATTTTAGTAAAGATCAACTCATCAATACTCTTTTGGATAGGTTATTTTCGCCGGGAACACCCATCTCTTACCTTATTAACCTATGTCTACGTTGAAGTCTATTGTAAAACCTTTTTTAGGGGTTCCCTCACGTATTTTCCAGGCAGCGTGCGTTGTGCTGCGCCATGCCATGCGCACGGACGCCAAACGGATGGCCAAGCCTCGCCCCTACGGTGCTTCGCCCGTCTGACAATTAGCAAAATTTTTATGTTGTGACGTAAAACCTCGACAACTCGACGTTCGAACACGGTGCTCTGTCCCGTGTCTTTTCTTGTGTATTGTGTTTTTTCGCGCCTTAAAATATCAAGTATGAACGTATACCAACTCGCCCAAGAAAAAGTTCTCTTAAAACTTCGACGTAAGTCATTGCTTTATGTTTTTATTTCGAAATAACAAAAAGGAATACAAATTTGAAGTCACGCAGTCCGGCATTATGTAACGGCTTGCTTTCCGCTATGAATGAACAGTTCAATTTAATTATCATGAGTCAACCAAGCATTCTGGCGAAGGAACACAAGTGTGTCAACATTGTTGCCCTCCAGCCTCTTGCTCCACCGTGTACCACGCACTAGTGAAACCAAGTTTATCTGGAAGGAGTGCGCGTGGCTGATTTTATACTATCGATAGCACTATCGAACTAACTATCGAGAGCGCTGTTGATAGTTTTCTTTTTACCATTGATACTTCGATAGTGACTCAGTTCTTCTGGATGTCTAAGTTTTGGCTGTCATCGAAAGGTGGTCGCTGCGGTCGGGCTTCGATCCCGCGACCTTCAGATCAGCAGTCGAGCACCATAAGCACTCGACTACGTGAAAGGTAGCCAAATAATAACGTTGTATGCACTGCCGAAGGTGGCGATACTGGAAGTGGTTATGTAGACGATGAATTAACGAAACAAGAGCAGCCTGCTGATTGTGTCTGAGGGTATTACCTGTCAAAAGCACGATATGAGTTGCGCCGTACCCGAGCTCTCCGGAAATCGAACACGCTGCTTTCGGGTCAAAGGACAGCACTTTAAGAAAATATCAAGTAAAAAGGGCATCCTTTTGTCCCACAACAGTAATCGTTATCTATCTTGCGTTCCTTTCCTTGCAGTATCGCCACGCGCCCGGCACTATCAGGTCACGAATGACATGCGCGTTATCAGCTTGACTTATCGCTCTCGATAGGAAAGTGGCCAGCGCTGAGTTTTCAAGAAAGGAAGCGCAAGCTATCTAGATGACGATTATTGTCGTGGGACAAAATCACGCCCTTTTTACTCGATCTTTTTTTTTTTTTAAGTGAGGGTGTTCATATATTTTTAAAAAAATGTGGTTATTTCAGCAACTGAATAAAACCAATTACATTATTTGTCGTCATGTGGCGCTCGCTCAGATATTATAGTAGGGAGCCTAGATGACCGGCCGTTATATTATAGATTTAGCTTAAATAGCTAATCTGTGATCAACTCAGCAATTTTTCGAATATTCGCTTTAGGACAATGTGTGTTTTGTTACGGTGTAGAGTGCATTCCAAAACGACCAATACATTTTTTTATGTCAATGTACTTGTTGCAGGGTGACTTTTATGGGGGGGGCGGAGGGAGGAGGGGGGCGCTTACAAAGAGCACACCGAATATGAAAAAATATACCACGTGACTGCGCTCATGCACTGTCATAATGTAGCGTTCTGAAACGTGCCTCCAGCGAAACAACCGGCTAGCGGACCGTGTCGCAATGAGCGGCCATGACTCTAGGCACGGGCTTCCCAGTGAGTCAGCATTTCTGACGGCCGCTCATCGCAAGCAAGCGCTGTCGCCCCTAATAAGCGGCAGCTTGTTGCGGTCGAAGCACGATTTATGGCGCTGCTATACGGCGGCGCATAAGCAAGTGCAGTACTATGGAGTTATTTCATATTTCGTGGGCGCTCTTTAAATGCCGGGAAAGAAGTCACCACTCAGCAAGTACGCTGTCACAAAAAGTTGGATCAGCCGTTTTGGAATACTATCTAGAATGTAACGAGACAAACTTGGCACTAAAGTGAATGTTAAGTGTTTTGCATAACTGATCTTGTCTAAATAACTAATTAAGCGCTACACATGAAATGTCCAAACGAGCACCACATCACGGCCAACCATGTGTCGTTAGTTTCATTAGGTTGCAGTTAACCACTTTTAAAATATTCGATCCTAGTTATGTGAAAACGCGCCCTTCCCCGTAAGCTAGGCTGGCTCTCCATAGCGATGGAAATACAAAATTCGTGTGTCTCGTATTTAACGCGAAAGCCTTAGATGTCTAATCAAATGCAGAAGTTAACCGTCGGCGTCAGCGCGAGTGATTCAAAAAAAACTATTATCACTGGACGACGTCACCATATGACGTCATCATGGAACCACAAATCACTAAAATCTGCGATGTCATCATGGCGCCACTCTGACGTCCCGCTACGACGTCATCACATGATATCGTCGCTTTGTCGAAGCTGGGCAGATCACGGAGGCTGTGCAAAACCTCATCAAGTGAGAAAGCTTTCAAAGGGGGAGGATCAGTAAATCGACTGAGAAGAAAAAGGGTTTAAATCTGGTGATACATACAACAAATATAACATCGCGAAATATCGACCGATTTCGTTAACATCTCCTTATGTAAAACGTTCGACTACATAATTTATAAGCAAGTGTAGCAGATACCTCACAATTATTTTTAGAAAATCTCTCTCGTCAGCGACACTTCCTACCTCGTGGAAACGTGCTTCCATTCTCCCCTTATTTAAATCATGTAATGTTCAATTATTAAGCAATTATAGACCCATCTCTTTAACAGCACATTCTTGTAAAATGCTAGAGCATATTATCTTCAAGCACATCATGGAATTCCTTGAAACAAACAAAATTTTGAGCACTTCCCAGCACGGTTTCAGACGGGGTCTTAGCACCATTACTCAACTAACAGAATTCGTCCATGACATCAGCAGCTCTTTAGACATAGGTGACCAGGTTGATACGATATTCATTGATTTTGCCAAGGCCTTCGACACTGTATCACACCCTAAACTATTGCACAAATTGTTTGTTATACTAAAGAATGCATCATTGGTTGGCTGGATATCTGACTTTCTTTTGCAGCGCTCGCAATATGTGCGCTTCAACTCTACTAACTCGCCTTCGATGCCGGTTTCATCAGGAGTTCCCCAGGGTTCTGTGCTAGGACCCCTCTTATTCCTGCTTTATATTAACGACCTCCCCTTGCACACTTCTGTGAAAATACGCCTTTTCGCAGATGACTGCGTCCTGTATCATACTGTTAAATCTCCATTGGATCATGGCATGCTTAACAATTCATTTTCTCATTATTGTAGCTGGTCCAAATCTTGGCAAATGAATATTAGCTTCTCCAAGACGGTCATTATGTCATTTACCAGACGTTCATGCCCGTTGACTTTTGACTACGGTTTTAACAATGTTAGTTTGTGCAGGGTGTCCGAATTTAAGTACCTTGGTATCCTTATGACGCATAATTTATCATGGTCCAAACATATTGATCTCACTTGCAACAGAGCCCTTAAGAGTTTAGGTTATTTACATCGTACGCTCCGTCTTGCTCCTCAGGAAACCAAACTGCTTACCTACAAAACTCTTATTCGTCCCATTCTCGAATATGGTACTGTGGTTTGGAACCCCCCATAAGAAATGTGATATCAAGAAACTAGAATCCGTTCAAAAAAGAGCTGTGCGCTTTGTATGCAAGAGATATGACAGGAATTTTTCTCCAACGAATTTCCTTCCACAGCTAGGTCTCACTACACTTGCGAAGCGTCGCCATGTTGAATGCCTAAAATTTTTGCACAATTTAATCAATTCTTCTCGCTTCGGCACTTTAGAATCATATCTGAAGTTTTCCAGATCTTTGTCCACGAGGAATGACCATGCCCTTAACATTGCAACTTTTTTCACCCACACTGACATGTTCAAATACAGCTTTTTCCCTTCAACTATAGAAGCCTGGAATTTGCTGCCCAGAAATGTTCGTTCTCTACCACTTCAAGAATTTCTAGAAGCCTGTTCATGAATGTTGATTTGTTGTTGTTGTTTTCTTCTTTTCCCACTCCTGCAATAGCCTCACTGAGGCTGCAGTATGTAAAAATAAATAAATAAATAAATAAATATTGTCGATTTCCCCGAAAAGCACCAGATGCACAAAATGGCTTCATACACGGGTATTCTACTAACACACAATTATGTTTAAAGCAGAAGCTTTTTAAGCGCACATGAAACGAGGACAGAATAACGAAGAATTTTGACAGGACAATTAGCTGTCCTGTCAAAATTCTTCGTTATTCTGTCCTCGTTTCATGTGCGCTTAAAAAGCTTCTGCTTTAAACATGAATGTTCACCAACTAGCCCACCTAGCCGTCTTGTTGTAACACACAATTACTTGGAATTACGGATGACTTCACGGAAGCTAAAAATAAAGGAAAACAAACAGACGTTATTTCGATTGATTTCAGTAAGGCGTTTGACAAAGTATCACATATTAAACTGCTTCGCAAATTGGGTTTTACTGTAACACGTAGCCAATTGGCAAGGATTAGAGCAGACCTGACGAACACGTTTTTCTAAATGGCACCCCCTCAGATCGAGTTGAAGGTTCTGGAGTCCTTCAAGGCTCCCTGCTTAGGCCTCTCCTATTTTTCATGTTTATAAATGACATCATCACTAATATTAATATCAAGATTAAACTCTGTGCACATGGCTACGTGATTTATGAAACAGTTGGCTCAATTGAGGATCAGATTAGGCTAACCGAAACGTCCAAAAAATCATATCATGGTGTGAAGAGTGGGAGATGAGTATTAATTACGACAAAACGATATTTATGCGACTAACCCATAAACACAAGCCACTTTCACTCACTACGCAGCTAACGAAATCGCTCTCTCGGAGATCGCTCATTATGAAAATGTTAGTTTATGGTTCACAAATATTATAATATGGTCAAAACATATATATCTTGTTACAAAAAAATATTACCTAAATTATTCTTCCTAAGACGGCCCTTAAAATTATCAACTCCTGCACACTTTCTTGCATACACCAAAACAAACATCAGCCAATTAGAAAGAATACAGAAAAAAAGTAGTGCGTTACATTTACAATTCATACGGTCGTTCTTTTGTTATTGAACTCAGCGAACGAAGTGGGCTGCCCACAGTCACCAATAGAAATAGAATTTGCCGACTGAAATTTTTTTCACCAAATATTTCAAGTACATTGCAACATAGACACCTGTCACATTATCACTTATTTTTAAGTTTACGCCACCAGGCAAAGACATTCTTCACGATAAGCTCTTCGCGAAATAACTGCTTTAAATACTTCTTCCTTAGAACTATTGTTGATTGGCATATCCTAACATATATTGTAACACAAGACTCATTTTCTTTATTTGAAAAACACTTACAGCAGTTCTTTAGTACTGTTGGATTATATTTATGTTTCATTCGTTCCTTTTTGTTGTGTGATCTTGTGAAGTTCGATTGTTAATACGACAAAATTTGCGTCTTGAAATGTATATATGTTCTCTTTTCTCTTTGGCTTCTTCTTGCAACTTGCATTTTACAAGTACTATTCGTTATTTAATCCCTTTTTATTTTTTTCTTCGCATCTATGGCTTCATCGTTTTACCTGTATGCATTATCATCCGCGTCATGTATTTTGTATGTGTACATTATTGTGCCTTTTTAGAATACTGTGATCCCTGTTTCACTCCTGCTATAGTCTTTGTCTGAGACTGCAGTATGAATAAATAAATAAAAATAATGACGGCTTTCGGCTTCGAGTCGTATAAGGCGAATTCATAAGGGACCCTGTGAGTTTTTTGGCTTTCTTATTTCGCCTAATGATTTTCTGAATTCTGGCATGTGGTATTTGTAGCGCACACTTGGTGCTACAGTTGTATCTAAACATAAATTTTGTGCAGGAACGGCCAAGCAGCAAGTACAACGGAGCTGCGCGATCTCACTGAGCAGACCCCTGCGCCTGAGGACCGCCGAAAGATGGCAGGAGTGGATGGAAGCGAGAAATCGGTCAAGAAAGGTGAGCCAACGACTGTAGCATGTTTTGCGGGACAGGTGGTCGGTACATCGATGAAAAAGTACGAACGTAGACAAGGATGTTACATACCAAATACGAAATTTACGAACGGGGAGGGTGGGGGGGGGGGGGGGGGGTATTAGACAGTTATAGTTGAGCGGGCTTAGCGGTATAGCGCGCTTAGCGGAATAGCGGGATTGCAATGTGCATGCGCAGTACGCTAAAAAACCGCAACGCTTACCGGTACGCACGCTATTTTTCAGATTTAGCGTTACCATGTTTGTGTGGTCTACGTAGTGCACGTAAAACATTGCGGCTGTTTCGGACACCCGCTTCGAAGTGAAATTGTTGTCGCTGTTCATGGATTCAGTTCGTTCGCAGCAAATGACTGTGTTAAACTGCTTCGCTTGCCTTCAGGTATCTTCGACGACCGAGTATTAGGGATAACCTAGCGGAGTTCTTGAAATCGCTTCCCAATTTCAAATGTTTCTAGGCCTAAGGAGAAGATGTGTGTAAACACATATGAAACATATAATTGTTCGCTTTTGGTGCACGGTTCATACTTACTTACTTTTACTTTTACTAAAAAACAAGTAGTGATATTGCTGTATGCGGGGATTCAGGCCAGCAATTTCTCCTTCTTTTTTTTTCTTTTCACTTTTATTTTAGCGCATTCATCCTCCGCTAGATGGCGCCATGGTCACAGCTTGGGCATGTAAACGCTATCCCGCTATACTAAAAGGCGCTGTCCGCAACGAACGTTTGTGGCACGGTAATGCCAGTTCCTTAACCCCCGCTATCACGCTAACGCTAAACTATAACTATCTATTGTGGCGAAACAGCACGGGCAAACGGGCGAAGAATATACAGGGCACAGCGCTGTGTCCTGTATGTTCATGTTGTGGGTACTCTCGCCCTACCCCCTCCTCATGAGCTTCTCAACCGAGAAACGTACTTTAGCAGCAGCAATTAGAGGCTGCATGTTGTTCTGGGCATGTACTATTGTGCTGAGATGAGCCTTAAATTAACTTCTAAATTTTTAATCAAGACAAGGACTGAATGGTTTTAATTTACCCCTTTCCCAGAGCACGATTAGCCCGGCTTGATTCCAGCCCGGTGTGTCGCATGCTCCAGGCAAATGCGAAACCTGCGCGTTTGCTACAGATGGTTTTAAGTTACACGCTATCGGCATTGAAAAGTAGCGCCATCTTAAGAATTGGTTGATACCACCACCATTTGGTTTGCGTTAGTACAGCGTAAACTTCGCTAGTATCTTTTTAATGCGTAAGAATTATTATGAAAGTTTCAGTGGAAAGTTTGTGTGCGTGCTAGCTTCACTGCACGACAGCGTTACAATAACCAGCTGGCACAGAAAGAAAGTAGGACAACGCAGTTTTCGCGAGAAGCTTTAGCATAGAGTCGTTGGAACAAGCAACCACCACATACAAAACAAGAGAGTATTGTTACCGCTTCAATTAAGTGCGCTGCTTCTAGACTGCATGAAGGCCTGCATTAAGGCTACATTGACGAGAACCCCGCACTCGCGCTGTCGTTCTCTTCGTCCGTGTCGTTGACTTCATACATGAAGCCGTCTGCAGCTTTATATAAAGTGGTCTTCAAGTGAAGCTCTTGGCGCATGCCGATGATCTTGAATAGCGTTTCATTTACTACTTTAACAAAGGAATTGTTGAACGCGTTGTTTTCGGTTGTGAAACACGAACATAAACAAGGGGACAAGTAAAAGACCGAAAAACATGCTAGCAGCATTGCTGAAGGTGATGGCGCGCGTCCTCCTGCTCACTTTAATGCCCCATTTCTTGGGAGTTAAAATGGTCGCAAAAACATAGATCGCACGCTGAGGGAAATTCACAAGCACTCCATGTAAAAGAAAGACAGTCTGCTGGTGTCACAATTAATCCCAATGCAGTGCTTCAAAAAGGTATTCTTATGATGAAAAGTCTTTTTAACACGAAAGTGTTTTATGCCGGGGTCCACCAAGGGTATCCGTTACGGATATGACGTTGATATAATTAACGCTACCAAATGAGAAAGAAAAATTATTTATGAAAATGTTCCCCCGCCGGGAATCGAACCTCTGACTCTTGGCCCACCGACTAAGCCACCGACGCGCCTTTTAGCTCTCACGCATTCTCTCTCGCACGGTGCTCTCTGTTGGCGTGGCGGGTCAGTGTCGCCGCCTGTGAGCGGGGAAGAGAAGTAATGCGGCATGACACTTACCATACTAGTAATACTAGCGCCGATAGCGTGGCGCACAATCTCGGAGGTCATGTTCTAACTGCGTCTCGATAGCAGTGAAAAAATTGGTCGCGCTAGCATCGGAGAGTCGCCGATGTAGTTATGCTCTTTGCCTTTAGCTTCGTGTTAGCGTGTGACGGCTCTTTGTTGGAGTAGTGCATCTTCCACATGCACCAACGTTGTTTCGCCGACGGCTACTTCGGGTGCGATAGCACCGACGAATGAAACTGCTGCAGTGAGCGCGGCCGCTAGGCAGTGATGTCGACGGGCGAATGTCGTGCCTTGGTGGAGCGAGACAGAGGCCAGCAGGACGTAGAACGCATGCGCGCGGTCGCGGCTCAAGCTACGAACCTCTGCCTCCCGCGTTGCTGAAGCGCAGCGTGGTAGTGTATGCATGAGCGCAGGAGTAGGTTACCTTATTACTCAGGAGCGCACACCGTACCACTTCTCTTTGACGACTCGCATATCGAGTGCCAGTGTTCATTACGTGCTTGTTGGTGTCTTTGCGCTGGATTCACGTTACGCTGTGCCCAGCTATAACATGCTGACAACTTCAGCTACAACAACTGTTAATTCATGACCATGGGCGTTAGTCGTCGCGATAGAGATTTGCCGCTAGGCGTCAGCGTGGGTGTGTCCACGCCAAACGGTGCTATAGCTGTCAAACACCAATAGACATTGTACAAGCTCTCATATATCGCTAGACAATAAGAACTACTTCTGCGAAGACGCGTTTCACTTTCGTGTTATACCGATTCCTATGACGGAGGGATCAGCCATGTTTTTTTTAATTGATGCCACACTTGCACGTCACACCCTTGGTTGACGTCTGACACTTGCAAGTCACCTTCGTTCTTCAGCTTTATGCTTTAAAGCACATCACACCAATTTTCGATCATAATCTGTGTTATTCGGGTTAATCCTTGAGCATACACAAATAAGCTCGCGAAATTTTAGGGCATTTAGTCAAGCACCTAATTTATTATTGAATAGTTTTACAAACACTCTAGTGGCCTGAGAGTCAGGCAAAACTGGTGCACTCGCGAGCCGTGACGTAACTAGTAGCTGGCTGTGCCAGCGCCTGCATTCCGGCGAACGATAATTTCCGTCGTAAGTTGCGCGTGAAATCAAGATATTTGTGCTTTCTTCTTCGTGACAGCAAAATTTAACGATTTGCAGCGGCTGAAACTGTGGTAGATGACGGCACCCCTCCTTGCTGCACGTGACGTCACAGGTGCCATGGAAAAATTGCGGTTGCCGGTGGCGGGAGGGATTTACAGCCGGCGACTTCTAGGACCTTTTTTGCACTGAAATCTTCTTTCACGGCCCACTTTTACTACCTGTATATGCATAGTAGACCATCTACTTCTTTAACAATACGTTGGTTTGGGCGAGTTGGTCCATCATTAGAGAAAACTTGAAAAGCGCGAACGACGAAGACGAAACACATACAACAGGACTGGCGCTTCATGAAGCGCCAGTCTTGTTGTGTGTGTTTCGTCTTCGTCGTTCGCGCTTTTCAAGTTTTCTCTAATATACTTCTTGTTTTTGCTGAAAACCGCAAATTGTTGGGTGACCGTGTCACGGACCCTTTAAGAACAGTTGGTCGGTGTTCTTTCATCCCTTCTGAGTTATCCTTTTCATGTTTCGTACTTAGTGTCAACTAACATGTTCCTGTAAACTTAGACACCAGCTAAACAACGAAAGGTGCATTGGTATTCTTAAACTCATCGTTGCGATTACAGCCAGTCTCGTAAATGGCTTACTTGTCATTAGCATTCGCGTGGAATTATAGCACTCGGCCTTAGGTTATCTTACCAATCATGGTACGGTTTCAAAAACACCCCCGAAGGCACTTGACGCGTCACTCCACGGTTAAAAATAAATGAACAGACAACCTCCAGCAACATGAGTCGAGATGGCTCTGTCAATGGAAAAATTGTGCCTTTTAGTGACTGAACCCAGGGGATTTATGGCGTACACTGACAGTTTGGCACCCCCATCGGCAAAGCACTAAGTCATGGCACCCATTGCCTCTTTCATCCCGCGCGCGCACACTCGCGGAGTCCGTGACATACCTCATCACGTGGCTTTGACGCCGCGTGAGCAGCATCGCAATGCAGGAGGAGGAGGATAAAACTTTATTGGCACCAAAAATGGGTCAGGTGAGGGGGGGGGGGGTGGGGGGGGGGGGTAAGGGGTCAGGGAAGAAGAAGACGCTGGGCCCTCAGGCCGCTCTAGGTGGCCGAAAGTCCTAGCGCTTCGGCGACCCCAATGGCCCAGCCCACGATCCGGAGTTGGTCTTCCGGTCGTGAGCTGCGCAGAGCAGCCTCCCAACGCTCCTGTCGCTCAGCCCCCCGCAAAGGGGGGGATTGGGTTTATTTGGGCAATTTCTATATATGTGGGTAAGATCGCCTCGCGGACTCGAGCAGAGACAATGCAGTGCATGTTTTTAACGGCGGAGGTGTTTAAGCTCGAGCTTGGTCAGCTGTTGTTCACAAAACTTTGTTGATAAATGACGTCGCCATGAGTAGCCTAAGAACGCGTTGCAGGATGGTAGGGAAGAGTGCTCAACGCCACTAGCGTGTAACCTGGGGAGGGGCGAAGCATGCAGCCGCTTTGAGAGAGATTTCTCTGATGAGGCTGTGGTCGTGTCAAGCCTGAAACCGGGCATGCAGGGAAGGGAGTTTCCGATCCACTAAAGTCGTCCGAAAACTGCGTCGGGCTGCAGCTTACCCTAAGGCGCTCTTCTTCTTCCTTTTCTTGTCTATATGCCCGGTTTCAGTTCCTTACGGCATTTAGGGAAGGGTGTTTCAGTTGCACTAACGTCGTCGGCTATCATTCCCAGGATTTGGAGACATTCGCACGTGGCGCCATCTCTCGGTGGCAGCAACCGCATCCTGCCATAACTGAATGGGAAATAGGCGAAAAAAAATTATATCTTTTGAAATAAGCTAGTTATCAAAAACGACTCCGGGATCTATACAGCAGAGACCTACTGGAACACTATGGCGAAATTTCAGTATCGCACTACAAAACCTGTGGCTTCCCTAGACATTTGAACCCCCCCCATTGGAAATACATGGGACCCATTGTTAAATATTAAACACTCTGGGAAGCCACGCAGTTTGTAGTGCGACACTGTAATTTTGACAGAATGTTTAATTAAGTCTCTGCTTTGTAGAACCGGGAGTCATTTTTGATAACTAGCTTTTTTCGTGAGATATGATTTTTTTCGCCTACTTCCCATTCAGTTACGGCAGGTCGCCGCTGTCACCGACAAGAGAGGGCGCTACGTGCAAATGTCCCCAAATCCTGGTCATGTTATTGGGCTAATTGTTGCCTTGTTCATTTTTAGTGGACCGGGGGGCAAGTAGTGGCATTTAGCCAATGTCTGTGGCGCATACCCGTTTTTATGATGGTTCGTGACCACATGACACACCGTGACTACATGGCACACCGTGACGACATCGCACACCATGACGACATGAGACGGCGACGTCGCACAGCCTCGTCGCATGCGTTTGCGAAGAAACTAGTGCGACGCGCGACGTCGCAATGCCCCCCCTCGGTGGTAATATTCCTCTTCCCCATACGACGCAGCCCTCTCTCTCACCTTTTATGATGGACCGTGACTACATGACACGCCGACAAGCCTAGACTCTATCTACTGACCATGTGTGCTAATGTGACCGTGCAACAAAATCTCCATATTTTATAATTGGCGACCACATTTCAGTCATTCTGGAGATCCATATCGATATGTTTCTTGAAACCGGACGTCCAATCTCCTTCAGAAATGACCCATATATGGAATACGGGAATGCGTTCTTTCAAATGGAAACGTTACCCAACATTCTGCGCAAATGCCCCCCTCTCCCATCTTCCTCACCATTCCGGTCCATCGGGAGATGAGGTGAGTTCGATACCCCTGGCATACACAGCAACAACATTCAGAGGTAGCGGGTGATGCTTCTATGGAAACGTGACAGCGGACACAGACGGGGACAAAAGAAGAAAACGCTAGACATCGCGCAGTGTTTTCATCCTTTGTCTCGTCTGTGTGCGTTGTGGCGTTTCCGTGATGCAATACCAATCTTGCCCACCAAGTGATCCTCGTGATGCTACCGGTGCCGTTCTGGATACACCAGGGACACCACTGACCCCAATTCTGTACTAAGGACACCTCCGGAAGCATAAACCGCTCGCTGGGTGCGTTTCTCACTGTAAACGCGCACATATTCAGCAACGCCATGGAAAGAACTAGCCAGTGCGAACAGAGAAAAAAATTACGCCATCTCCCACTAAAGGCAATCATGAGGGGATGCGAAGCAGCATTGGGGATGCACACCAGCTTTCCGTTTACGTTCACTCGGCCGTCGAAGCCAAGCGTCGGCGTCGAGCTACCGCTTTCGCAACAGAGAGAAAACGCGAGCCTCCGGCGAGGCTAGCGAGGCTTTCGAGACAACTGCAGCCACCGGAAACCGACGGAGCGACCGCATGATTCAAGAGAGACTTCCTCGATCGAGCGCACGCGCTTACATGAAATGGGGGGAGGGAGAGGAGGGAGTGGGCTTACAGGCTGCAGTGCGGGGGCAGGAGAGGAGAGAAGGCGACCGAACGCCTGAGTAAACGCCCGCGTAAAGGAGGGGAGTGAGCGGCTGTAGCGCGGGGGAGGAGGAGAGAAGGCGACCGAACACCTGCGTAAAGAAGGAGAGTAGGACAGAGAGTAGGCGCATGTGCAGTAAGGGTGGTCAGGACGCACACCACCGGATTGAACTCCGCTCTAAGCTGCTTCGCATCTAAAAAACGACGCAACTTCTTGAACCGACACTATTATCCTCCGAGAATGGCATTGAACGGGTCTTGAAACGTTGGGTTTCTCTAAATATGCGACTCGTGCCAGTTTATTACATAGAATTACTTCACAAAGCAAGGAAGACCTTCGTCAAAGATGTTTACGCATAAATATTTTGTAGTGTACGTTCTTGATACTTTAGTGTTTTTGGACCGGTGTCCCATCAAATATTAACGCACGGAAGAGACGTCAACAAAAGGGCATGGCACTAGATCAGAAAAAAAATTTAGAAAATATCTGACTATGTTATTCTACCGGGAAATCGCACCTCTGACTCGACGAGCTTCCAGCGCAGCAGCTTGGCGCTGACCACTGTGTCACAAACGCAAAAGTGCGGAGAGCTGGGCTTGTTGGTTGTACAGTGCCGGCCACTGTTAGGGTGAACACGGCTCAGCGTAGCAGCGCTCTGCGGAGCGCCAGTGCAGCCGGCGCGGCCGCGTATCGAATCGAAGTGGCGCAGGCGCACACGAGCGCGCCGCTCTTTTTGTACTACAGACAAGCAAGACCGGCGCCTGGCTATACGGAAGGACACGCTCGAGCGATGTAGCAGAAAAGATAAAGCATCTCCCGTGTGTCCGTGCACGCATGCACGGCTACACTTCGATGCGCGGCCGCACCGGCTGCCCAGGCGGTGCGCGGAGCGCGGCCGCGCTGAGCCGTGTTCACCCTAACAGTGGACACCAGTGTACATGATTAGAAAAACAGCGCGCAAGACCACAGGACACACAGAAAGGGAACGTACACAGCGCTGTACACACGTACACACACAAACACAAACAGGTTTTTTCGCGTCAATGCGTGATTTATGCATTCCCCTTTGATAGTGATGGCACCATCATGTGCACTGTAAAGCAAATGCACCCTTAAGACGGTTTCAAGCAAGCAAAACACCCTTTTGCCTAACCAAAATTGGCAAAAATTTTGTTGTAAGAGTGTTTTCCTTCCCCAAATAGCCTTTAAAGGGTGATGTTCTAACTAAAACACCCTTTCGGAGTTAAGGGTGTTATGCGTGCCAGATGATTACTGAGACTCGCTGATTTAAAAGTCTTTGGATCTTAGGTGAGTTTACAGTAAATGATATCTGCCTTTTAGGCAGATATCATATCTACACGCATGCCATAAAATTTACGCCTGTTCTGTTAATGTTTAATGTTCATTTATACGCAACAGGAATATCACCACCGGCACTGAACATGCTATGGCTATATATACCAGATGATCAGTGTAAGGCGTGTAGCGCGAGCGCTCCATCCATGGGGTATTTTAGCGTACGCTCTCTTTTGTGAATGGTTTGGGGCGTGCATGCACTTTCTGTGCTGATGTCCTGTAATTGCATATGATAAGGCTGTCTAGGCCACTGGAAACACCCCATGATAAGGGATGTTGGGCAGTGCCAGCACCCTATGGTATACGTGAAAACATACTTTTCCTACACTCTAAAAAATAATCGAGTAGAAAGGGTGTCTTTTTGCTGCACAACTACACTGTAAGAAAAAGCCGAGTATTTTGGGAGTATTTCTGCTACACAACAATAATCGTCATCTGACTTGCTCACGTTTCCTCTCTCGAAAACCCGGCTCTCGGCACATTCCTATCAAGAATGCTATGTCACGCTGATAACGCGCGCGGCGTTCGTGACCGGGAAGTGCCGGGACGGCGGTGATAAAGCCAAGAAACTAGGCGGGGCAGATGACGATTATAGTTGTGTAGCAAAAAGACACCCTTTTTACTCGATTATTTCTTAGAGTGTATAATCGTCATCTACCCCGCGTACTTTCCTGGCGTTAGCACCGCCGTCCTTGCACTTCCCGGTCACGAACGCCGCGCGCGTTATCGGCGTGACATAGCATTCTTGATAGGCATGTGCCGACAGCCGGGTTTTCAAGACAGGAAACGTGAGCAAGCCAGATGACGATTATTGTTGTGTAGCAGAAATACTCCCAAAATACTCGACTCTTTCTTAGAGTGTAAAAGAAAAATCTAGCGGCAGGGGGGCTATTTCTGCCACAAAAGTATAATTGCCATCTGTGTTGCTCGCATTTCCTTTCTTGGAAACTCACCCCTTTCTTACCAAGAATGCAATGTCACGCTGATAGTGCGCACACCGTTCCTGACCGGGAAGTGCCGAGACCGCGGTGATAACCTCAGGGAAAGTACGCGAGGCAAAAGCGAAGAAATAGACAAGGAAAGGCAGGGAGGTAAACCATTTGTATGAAAATCAGTTTGCTAGCCTACAAGTGGGAACAGGATTGGGGAGATTGAAAGATGGAGAGGAAAGAGAGAGGAAGACAGCATATAACACGGCACACACACACTCAGACAGAGTTCGTGATTCCTGTGTGGTACGCGACATCACTGTCCCAGCCGCCCCAGCCGCCTGTAGAAGTCCGTTTGCTTCAAAAACCGAAGTAGCGCCTTCGTCGCCTTCAGCTGCAACGTCTTCTGTTGACGACATGTAAGAGTGGCTTCAACGGACATTGGTCTGTTGTGAAGGTGCACAAGAGCGGACGCCAGGGACTGTCGCTGAACATTACATCGATGATATCGCACAGAATATGCTGTAGCGTCTCCTCAAAACTACAAGCATCGCAGATAGCCATGGTTGCCGTGGGGTATATTTGAAAAAGAGCGAAAAATCAAGCTAAAAGTAGCCAATGTAGCCATGTCGTTTAATTTTACCGTCAAATTTGAAGCCAAATTGAAAAAAAGTGATATTATGGTATAGAGTTGTTAGTATTCAACAATAAATAGTATAATTTTGAATAAGCCAAAACTGAGTATAACAAGCACAGTCCCCTTGCTTGGTATCCAAGCCGCAGGTAAGTTTCAAATAAATTAATAAATATTATACTTTCAGTGCGCCTGCATGCAGTTTGTCTACAATAATAGAGTTATTGCAAAAGTAATTTTGTGCCAACCACTCTGCGGGAACATTAAACGTTGAAGCTTTTTCTTCTAGACGCCGAGGACTGAAATTGATCCCAAGTTACAATAATATCAGTCCAGCTTCAAGTAGCGAAATCTGGTCTAAGACGAACAGTTCAGATACATTTTACTGCGGAAATGTCTTAGACCCACTGTGTTTCAGCATTAGACCCTGGTGTCAGCAGTGTGCTATAGGCACATGCGTTTCCTTACACGCGCGTCCCTCTGTCTTTTCTGACGAAGGGACGCTCCTTGGGGCTCCTCAGTGCGCACTCGCCCGCTGGCGGGGGTAACGACACTTGCTCGCATAGGGCAACACTACCGAAAAGTCTGCCAACACCGGTTATTCCATAAATTTGCTTGCTGTTTTATCTTCAAATGATACGCAGAAATGGTCATGGCACTAAATGGGCCATAACAGAAGTTAAAAGTAGCCAGAAAGTAGCCACGGCAAAAGCCTGATATTTTTGTCGCCAGACAGGATCGGGAGGGCGCCAATTTGGCGCAATGTAGCCACCAACGGCAACTCTGCAAGCAGCGTTGTCGGCCATTCCAATGCGAATGAAATACGATTTTGTGCATGCCAAACGTAGCCATGAGTGATGCAGCAGAGTGGACTCTCTTCGGCGGAGTCCGGTTGGCATACAGAGATGCATCAAAGAGGACAAGTGACGTTGACGATTGGTCCGGTTGATGTGGTTCCTCAGTGGGCATCATGAAAAGTGCGCGATGTCGTGTTCAAGCACTCGAAATGTGCTGGCAGCGTCGGACCTTGAAGGCTCTATGGTCTCTTCCTGTGTGCCTTCGAGAGCTGCCCGAGAGGCATTATCCGCGTGTTCATTCCCTAGGACGCAGCAGTGGCTTGGCAGCCACTGAAACGTGGTGACCTTTCTCATCTGATGTGTGCAGGGTACATTTAATCTCGAATACGACCTGTTCGTATGGCATGCGACGCAGAGCTGATAGCACAGATGGTAGAGCTGTGTTTGAGTCACTGGAGATCGACTATTGCCGAGGTGGTTCCCGATTGACTAAACAATGTCCAGAACGCAGAGCAACTATTTCCGCAGCTGTCGGTGTCGTTGAGTGGTCAGTCGAAACAAGCAGATGGTGAACAATAGTTGACAATAGATTCGTGATATCGGTCGCCATTCAGCTTGTCTTGTTTGCGAGGCCACCTATCGACATTATTCTCACGCGTAAGTGTTGCTGCTATAGAGTCACCGATAATTTACGCCTTGCTTATGTTGAACATTTGCGCCTAAGGTGTGTTCATTGTCTACTCCTCCAGGTGTAAGAACGCACAAAAAATGGTCAACCAGCGCTGGTGAAACGAAGCCTGTGCGCGTAAAAATGAAGCAGGAAAACCGTCCAAGGAACAGCAATGAACCAGCAGCTGGGTTTAGCGGCACGAGAAATAAGGCAACCGCACGCCGCTCCAAAGGGGAGCTCCCTGCCTACGGAAGGAACGTGAACATCGGCATGGTTGCGGTGCCCGGGACTATGACCACCCTCATGGCTGCTGGCCTGGGCGCTCTTCCGCTACAACTTACAACAGTAAGCGGGTCGCGTGATCCTAAAGGGCCAAAGAACAAGAAAACTGGCAAGTTGGGAGACGGCGACAAAGACGAGGAGAGCGGCAAGTGGGACAGCAGCAGCGAGAACACTGTTACACTGAGTCGCAGCCGAGTAAACACGACGGCCGCATACATGGCGCTCGCGGTGCTCCTCACTTCCCTGTTGGCCGCATTCTGTTTCCTTCTGGCGGTTGGAAGTCCGCAAAAGGGCTTCGGTGGACGGGCAGCTTCCTCCGCTAATGAGTAAGTGCATCAGGTGGCGTGTCATCGAGGCGCGTGTCGTGTATGTTCCGTCTATCTTTTCTGTAACTAGCTTTCATAATTGATTTTAGGGCGCGAAAAAACACAATCACAAGCGAGGACACGGGACACAGCGCCACCAACAATGCAGTTGTTAGAGGCACTCTGTCCTGTGTCCTCTCTTGCGACTGTGTTTTCTCGCGCCCTAAAATCAATTATGAACATACACCAACTCGCCCAACAAAAAGTTCTATTAAGGTGTAAGTAGCTTATTTACTGAATTAGCGCGTTGATATTTTTGGATAATGAGTGAGTGTATGATACCGAGTTCATCGAGGCACGTATAATTAATTGTTCAATCGTTCTTTTTTTCCCCTTGGCCCAGTGTGTTAAGATGTTTGGATCGTTCCTCACCACGCTCACGGCTTACATTTGTTCTCATCTACGGCACCATCGAGGTGGAATGCTTTACACCAGCAATGGTGGTGTTCTTGATCATGTGTAGCGCTGTCGAACTTGACGTAACTAGCAGGTCACTGTAGGTGCACTGCGCGGTACATTACGCGAACATGTCGCAGCTGTGTAAAGTCTTAAGTGGCAAAGTTAATGAGCAAAATATTTTCCAAGGGAAGTGGTGCTACCATTGAATTCTACTTCTATATATAAAATCAGGAAGATACTTCAGTGCATTCTATGTCAAATATAAGACTTCATTCAAAGGTAAACATTCGGCAGATATCTGCCTGGTTGCGTTAATACACGAAGGAAGCTGAATTTTATTGGCTAGTCTTTCTTTGCTATACGCGAAATTAATTATAACTAACAGACAAGAAAGCCATCGAAAGTATAGAGGATGTTATTTGTAGTAATTATGGAGCAAATGGAATGAAAGTAAAGTGAACGGACAGATAACTTGCTTCTGGCAGGGACCGAACTGCCACCTTCGAATAACGCGTCCAACGCTCTACCAACTGAGCTACAGAGGTGGTCACGCCCCCGTCCACTTTATGGGATATATATGAGCATTTAAACGTGCGAGTGTTAGTCAGCGCGGCTAGTCGCCGTGACGGTGAGTGTGCAACACTCTTTTCTCTAGCCTGCTAGCGTCACGAAGCACGCGATATTTTTACAGGGTGCCAGCTGACGAATAATAGCTGAAAGAAAACAGCGAAAAAGACGGATCACAAGAAAAAAGACAGGAGAACATCGCAGCACTAGAGTGTGCTAGAACAGGGTCATTCTCGGAACGAGCTTCAAAAAGTGAAGCCGAAACGGGGTCAAGCTGCTTGTGGCGCTGCGATGAGTAGCCTGCAGTATGTCGTCGTTTAGGAGCTGCTCGCAGCTCCCCCCAACGAGGTGCAGTGGTAGAATGCCCGCTTCCCACTCAAAAGGCCCGGGTTCGTATCGCAGCTGTAGATGATGACAGACAGACAAAGAACTTTAATGAAGTCCTGACGGACAAGGCGGGGATGACCCGCTGGGGCCTCCGGTGCGCCGCTGGCAGCCAACAAAAACTTGGCCAAGGTGGTAATCTGGGCACATTGTACGCGGAAAATCGTGCGCGCTCGGTATTTGCTCTTCTATAACTGAGCAATCTCAAAGTGTCCAGCGCTGCAACGACTATTTTTGTACGTTTGTTGATAGGTGGGAGCACACTGCGAGTGATTTGCTTGTTGACCGGTCGAAGTCATTCGGCAGAGGAAATTCTGCACAGTGCTTTCAGCAGTGATGTTCAAAGAAACCATCTTGACGACGAGGGATTTTTCACTGGACGTAGAAGGCTGTGAAAGCACCTAGTGACAGCGACGATGAACGATCCAGCTGCTAACTCACGAGGAGCGAGTTGCACTTCCCGTCCCCTCATGCGTTAATGTTTTTCACGCTCGTATAAGTCACTTTGATTGGTAGTTAACGTACTCCAGCGAGATCAAAATAAAAACATAACTTTTTCCTGTGTAAGCATATTTGACAGAGATCTGTCTGGCTGGGTAAAAATTATACGAATAAAACAAACTCTCCAGCCACTTTTCTTGATCTAAGTTTTTAATATTGAAATTAAAAACTGGCCCTACGTTTTGAGACCCATTTGGTCTCTTCTTCAGGGGTTGACTGTCCGGCCGGGCTCCAAAGCTAGCGAATTTTTTTCAGTCGTTAGCTCCGGAGCCGGCCGGACATCACCCCCTGATGAAGAGACCGAACGGGTCTCGAAACGTAGGGCCAGTTTTGAATTTCAATATTAACAACTTAGATTAAGAAAAGTGGCTGGAGAGTTTGTTCGTTCTATTCGTATAGTTTTTCTTGTGCCTTGCATGTAGCGCTATTAATTTGGATATTATGGAGCGCCGCACGGCGCCAACACGCTCGAGCTCGACTAGCGAAGCGAAATGATTAGAGCGATGAAACGTTCAGTTACGGCCACAATCCACTTCTCCTATACTTCACCGGTATACCTTCCGAGCGGCGTGGTTTTCGACGAATTTCGTTCTTGTTCGACGCAACCTCGAATTCTTCGACGTTGCGAAAAGCATACGTGTGTATTCTTTTAGATATTCATGTTTCGATCGTGCTGATCGAACCTGCAACATCCGAGTGCAGTGGATCGCGCACGGCTACAGTCTGAGCACGGCTGACACAAGAGCTTCTGAATGGAATGTTAAATGCTTGTTTTCCGTTGAAGAAGTAACCCGGTGTTCCTGACAGCGCAAGTAATGACGACGGCGTAGTATGTTCGCAAACCATCTCAACGTTAAAAATTCGGTCCCTTGCAGCAGCGATGGCGCTACTCGCTAGCCGCACTACTGCAGCAAATCCCCCCAGGCAGGCTTGATGCATACCACCTCAGAGTGCCGTTCAGTTCATACGTCAATTCTAGTACGTGCAGTTTTCTGTAGCACGCACAGGATTTCGCAAAGCATCGTTCATGCACGGTAACGGAGCCGAAATATAACCATTCACACCACGGCAAATAATTAGGTGGCGAGCTTCCATTCTTTAGGGAAAGTATCTTGGTCTCATATACATTTCAGTGCAGCTCATGACTTCATCCGGGGAAAGTGGCACGGGCCGTACGTCCACACGTCCTATCTCTTTCTAGACGCCGTGATAACTCGTTAAGCTTTTCGTATTATATGACGCGTGGCTGCTTCAAGCGTGCGCAAGGTGGTTGCCGGTACGTATAAGTTTGCGTTTCAGGCATACTTTGATCAGTTGTAAGTGCCAGCCTGTTCCGTGGTGTTCTTTCTCTGTATTTCAGGGTTATTATCCAATTCGACATGTACCAAATAGCCCAGTCCTTCTCCTTGCTGTCTCTTCCTATGCTAAGAAACGGGTTGACCCTCCTCCTGGCGCCATCTTGAATGGTCAGCGTGCCACCTATATTTCGTGGGCATTGCGCAATCTACCCCTGCCCCACTTCGGCGGAGCCACGCGCAACTCTTAAACGGCCACTCATTGCAGGCTAATGATCGCAGCACCACAAGCGGTTTGATCCTGTTTGGGCTTCACTTTCTGGACACTGGTGTTGCGGCTGTTCCGAGCACTCCCCTGGTCTAGTACACTCTAGCTGTACCTATAATACCTTGTATACTACCTGAAGGCGTCCAGCAGGGCTGGGCAAAGATACTTTGAAATTGTATCGCGATACGATACAAGATACTCGAGCAAGAAGTATTTGAGATACAGATACAAGATACTTCCGGAAAAATTGTATCCGATACGATACTTACCAATTGTATCTTAAGATACTTCGATACATTTGCAAATTAGCTATGATAGCTCTATATAAAGAAGCAGCAAGGCCCTATGTAGAAATGTGTTTACTTGAAAATTTCTTAACTGCGACCAACTTAGTTTACTAAGGAAAGCATTTGGGCTAACAGTCAAATTATCATTCAAAGAACTTCTCGAATATTCAGCAGGAAGAACAAAAACACAGCACGTCAAACTATTTCCTGTTACGTAAATGTTTGTCCTGCTGCATCTGACATCGGTACCGATGGTGCGATGGTTGTTAGAACCTCCTTCGCATGTAAGTCAATCGCATCGTATGTGTGCCATGCTTACATGCCTATGATCTTTCAAATCGCTGATGTGCGAAAGCCGCGAGACGTAAATCAGCCCCATTCCTTCATTCTTGAGGCTTAGCAACGAAGTACCACGCAAGACGAACTTCGATAATGAAAACATAGCGTCATCAGAATTTGAGTGAAAGATGCCGTGCGCATTAGAATACGCAGCACAGTGCCGTGGCCCACGAACAAGTGTCATGGTACCGACACAAATAAAAAGAAAGAAAACATCGATGAAACACAAGGTAGGCCACGCGTAGACGTTCGCGCGCTTATTTTTGTTGAGATCAATGTCTCGAGCGCCATCACGTGACCCTGTTCCATCAATAGGGACGCGTAAATCTCATCACCTGTGCTCGCTGGAGCGCTCTGGCGGTAGTATACAAGAATGTCACTGTCGTTGGTTTTCTGCAGGTGGCTTAGTGGCAGCAATCACAGTTTGAGAACCGGAATTCAGGTCGACGATTATTGCTTCGTACGGGGGTGTTTCTACAGCAGTATCTTGTATCTTAAGATACACGATACATTATTAAATGTATCGGAAATACAGATACAGATACTCGTTTTGCAAGACGTATCGCGATACAGATACAGGATACCCAAAGTGTATCTAAGATAGTATCGAAGATACATGTATCTTCGATACTGCCCAGCACTGGCGTCCAGTTTGCCAGAACGAGACCCTCGCTATAGCGAGCGCCTCGTTCTCGTTAGCGAGGGTCTCGTTCTGGCAGACTGAATGCTTTCAGGTGGTATGCGAGGGATTATTGGTCAGCTGCCAGCTCGTCAGAAGTTTACGTGTTTCGTAACGCCAGCAGGCAGAAAAAAGTGTTCCACACTCGCCGTCATGACTACTAACGGCGCTAACACTACCAAGTTTATATCAATTCAATTTCAAGCTCAATATTCATTTTATCTCAAGGACGAGGGCTGGCTGTATAAATGCACACGTATACCCCATAAAGCGGACGGGGGGAATGACTGCCGCTGTAGCTCAGTTGGTAGAGCTTCGGACGCGTTATTCGAAGGTCGCAGGTTCGATGCTTACCAGCGGCAAGTTATCTTTTCATCCACTTTATTTGCTTAATAAACGGGCCGAAACTGCGTGCCAGCGGGCTCTATCTCTATCAGAAGATTTGCTGCAGATAGCGAGTGTGCGTCGGCATGTACGGCTGACCAATTACGACAATCTGAAGCTCGCTTTATTGCAGGCTCGAGCGAAGCCACGCTACTGCCATCACTGCTCGACAGGGGACTCTTTCAACGCTTCATGCATTTGTTTGCCCACGTCGGCATGCGCTTTCTGCATCGCCAAGAATGCCACCACTTTCACGCCTATCGAACAGTGATGGTGGTTGTAGTGCGGCTTGGCTAGAGCCGGCGATAAGGCGAGCATCATGATATCGGGATGGGTCAGCCGGATATGCCGACGCCTCTCGCTATCTCCAGCGCTTCTTCTGATAGAGCACGCTGGCATGCAGTTTCTTCTAAAATCCCTGGATATTCTCTAGAAAGTGCCATCTTTTAACCGAGCCTCCGCGCCGCACGCCCTACTCTCCCGCCTTTTGGGCCGCCACCAACACCAGGTGCTGTTGGCCGTCACCCGGGAAACGCGTGCGAACCATTTTAAGGCGAAAGCCTTTAATGTCTCATGCTCACGTCCGTCCGGCGTCCGTCCATCCGTCCGCCGGCGTCCATCCGTCCGTGTCCGTCCGTCCGTCCGGTTGTCCGTCCATCCGTCCGTCCGTGCGTGTCCGTCCGTCCGTGCGTCCGTCCATCCGTCCATCCGTTCGTCCGTCCGTCCATCCACCCGTCAGTCCGTGTCCGTCCGTCCGTCCGTCCGTCCGTCCGTCCATGTCCCTCCGTGTCCGTCCGTCTGAGCCCTGGCACGGAAGACAGGTGGCCGCCGGGGTGCGCAAACGGACGCTGGTCGCGTCGGACTCTACAGCACTCGCGCTTTGCTTGCGTAGCGTCGCTGTGCCCAGCATTTGGAATCATTCTGACCGACGCCGTCTCAATGGACACAGGCGTTCGCGGAACACCCTTTGGAATTTACAAAGGGTCCGTCAATTTAAGTTCTGGAACGCGGATGGCGTTTGTACGTTGCGCAAAGCGCGAGAAAATACGAACGCATGCGAACGGAGGAATAATAGTATCGCGCCTCGGTGCGATTCGCGGTAAATAATTAAACAAGAAAACTCGCACACATTCGGTTTGTGTGTTATCCCACTGAGAGTGTAAAAGAAAAAAGACATGGTATAATCAGTCAAATGGGCACATGCTTTCACCGTACACACTTTGGAATGTACACAGTGTCCTTCAATTTTTTTCTGGTGTTTATATTTTTTGTCGGCGCTTCCACCGGGAGCTACGCGTCCTGGAGATTGCACCGGCGATGAATGAGAACACAAGAAAAATAAATGGTTCACAGGCGACGGTCTGGGAGGAGGAGTAGGAGGGCGCGCGGCGCGGCGGCTAGGTTGGAAGAGGACATAGTAGAGGCGCGGCCTGTTGGGAGATGATGCATGAGGAGGAGAGCGCCGGAGTGGAGGAGAGTGTCACTACGTTCTATATTAAGGCGCTTTAGTTTCGCCTCGTTTGCCAGAGCTCGCATGCTCCGTGTTACTTTTGAGGACCAGTGCATCTGAGGCCTCTTACCCTTGAGGAAAAAGCCGATAGGGCTTCGAAACATCGGGTATATTACATTAATATTAGTTGGAGTTTCCTATTCTTTCTTAAATAACCCTTCATTGTATCGCGTTTCTATTTTAGCATTATATAATGCATCGATTAAAGAACAGCGCTAAAACGGGACAGAGGCGGAAGAAGCCTGACAACACAAGCATCCCCTTACTCTTACCCCCCGTATTCATAAACGCTCCTTCACTTGAACTTGACTTGCCACCGCCTCAAGGCAGCGTTTGAAACGCGTTTGTGCTGCCTTGGCACCGCCTCAAAACAGTGCGTTCGAAACGCGTTTGTGCTGCATCGAAGGCGGCGGCACGTCAAGTTCAAGTCAAGGAGCGTTTCTGAATACGGCGGTTAGTGTCTTAGTCGTGCCGTGTGACGCTCTCTAAGCCATCTGTAGTCGTCTCCCGAGTCGCCGCTGCAACGCGATGTGTTTCGATGGCCGACAGAAACGCTGAATACGTCAAAGAAACATGCACATCTTACGCGTGCTTTAACTGACTCACCAAGACGACAAAAATGACCCTGTAACACAGTCAGATCATAACTTCACGCATTTTCTTCCTTAGAACGGTAGCTTGGGCAAGTTGGTGACTTAAAACCGACGTAAATTCACTGCGCCTGTGTTGTGTCCCCTCATATGTCCTCGTTCATTTCGCGTTGTGAGAATAGGTCGACACATCTTGATTTTTTACTCAATCCTTTTATTGAAGACAATTAAAACAAGACGCTGACCACGACAGAAGCAAAAAGCAAGACGTTTCGGCTCCTGTACGGGAGCCGAAACGTCTTGCTTTTAAATGCGAAACATTTCTTAGCGGATCTCCGGTGACTTTGCGCGTATCTATCTATCTATCTATCTATCTATCTATCTATCTATCTATCTATCTATCTATCTATCTATCTATCTATCTATCTATCTATCTATCTATCTATCTATCTATCTATCTATCTATCTATCTATCTATCTATCTATCTATCTATCTATCTATCTATCTATCTAGCCGCCTACGACTTTTGGCTCTCCAGACCGTATCGTTAATGGGATTTATACCAAAATTAGTATGACATAATATGAACTGTATGAGGAATATGAGGACTGGTCACATCATCAAAAATCATGAATAACTTGTCATGAATGGCATGATTTACACGCCATGGCCATCGTGCTCCTGGGGCCATTTCCTTAGATTGATATATGCAAAAATTGGTATGATGAGACATTTCTGCATGACCAACGTAAATGACAAGTGGTGATATGGAAATCATGGCACGCTCATGGCCCGCTCGTGGCTGTTTCGCTATCTTGATATGCACCAAATTTGGTAATGCGTGACGTGACTGTATGAGGAACATAAATGCCAAGTGGTAATATGGAAATCATGACATGTCATGTGCAACATGACCTGCATGCCACGCTCATGGCCCGCTCGTAGCTGTTTCGCTAGCTTGATATGCACCAAATTTGGTTTTGCGTGACGCGACTGTATGACGAACATAAATGACCAGGAGTAATATGGAAATCATGATTTGTCATGTGCGACATGACTTGCATGCCACGCTCATGGCGCGCTCGCGGCCGTTTCGTTAGCTTGAGATACACCAAATTTGGTATTGAGTGACATGACTGTATGGCGAACATAAATGACAAGTGGTAATATGGAAATCATGACTTCATGAGCGACATGACTTGCATTCCACGCCCATGGCACGCTCGCGGCCTTTCCTTAGCTTGATATACACCAAATTTGGTATTGAATGACCTGACTGTATGAGGAACATAAATGCCAAGTGGTAATATGGAAATCATGACATGTCATCGCTCATGGCACTCTCGTGGCTGCTTCGCTAGCTTGATATGCACCAAATTTGGTTTTGCGTGACGTGACTGTATGACGAACATAAATGACCAGGAGTAATATGGAAATCATGACATGTCATGCGCAACATGAATTGCAGGCTACGCTCATGGCATGCTCGCGGCCGTTTCGCTAGCTTGATATGCACGAAATTTGATATTGCGTGACGTGACTGTATGACAAACATAAATGACAAGTGGTAATATGAAATCATGAAGTGCATATCATGTACAACGCCATTTACATGCCACGCTCATGGTGCGCTTGCGTCCAAGTTCGCTAGCTTGATATACACATTTTGTGTTCTATTTCTTTGTGTATATATTTTGTCATGATCCTGTGAAATCACGCTTGTGCTGTCCCGTATCGTTATCTTCGTCGATTTTGTTTACTTGTAGCGCACAAAAGTTTACACTGTGTACAACCAAGTGGCCCCTACCCTGGCTCTTCTTAATATACACCAAAATTGTTATGGCGGGACGTGACTGTATGAAGAAGATAAATGACAGGTCCTAACATGTTAATGATGACATGCATGTTATGTATAGCATGATTTGCTCCTTGCTGGCTGCTTCGCATTACATCGATTCCCACAATGCATGGGATCTGCGTTTTTTTTTTTTGCTTTTGTCGTGGTCAGCGTCTTGTTTCATTCGTCTTCATGTCGGTTCAAGACCAGACGGGTTTCCGCCCAACTCTCGACTTCATCTATCCTTTTATTCTTCAGACTGCCCAGGCGAATCGGAGCGCACGATTCCTACTGCTGCGAAAGAAGACGCCTTGTTTCGGTCTACGCGAGACATTGATCAGCGTGGAAGCGAGCCACTGGCGCCTAGAATCACAGAAAGCAGGAACCAAAGATCGGCTACGCTTCGTTCATGGCCTGTCAACGAAACCGACCCCGATGGCGCTCTTCTGAAACAAACTGCTGGTGAAGCTTAACGGCTACATTGCGCAATGGTTTCCGCGCGCATTGGTGATTCTTTTCGAAGTCTTCCTCTGACTTGAAATGCAGCAAGCGAAAAGCATAAGCTTGCGAAAAACAGTCATAAATTTTTATTCGCTCTTCTCGTGGTTGTGTGCTTCCCACATCCCCACCCCTATAAGACAAAAAAGAAAAAAAAAAGAAGCAATTGGGAAAGTCCATCTTACTTGTACACCCCTGTATGGCTTGCCCTTTTACTTTATTCACAAAGAGCCAAATAATATGGGTATTTCATGGTTGTCCGCAGAAATTCGCAAATGTCTAAATAAAAGCAAACATGTCCCGACAGCCGCAGTACACTTGGTAATACTCGAGTGTAGCGTTGTACCAAAGGAGGCACATTTTCGCAGGCGTTTTTTACAGCGAAAGCTGTTATGAGATCACAGCAAGGGCCGTTTTTGGCGCCGCAGTTCTCCGCCGACGCCGCCACCGCCGGTGTCCGTAACCGCTATAAAACAAAGTAAGACATATCCAGGATGGAACGGGGTTCGAACCTGGGTCCTCTCCGTGGCAGCCCAGTAATCTACCACAGAGCCATACTGTTGCTCGAAAGACAGTTGCAAAAAGACCATATAGAGACGTTATGTCTGGAGGTAACCGCGTTAGCATGTGTAATTAGT
>JALIZH010026460.1:0-51501 GCA_030522465.1 Rhipicephalus appendiculatus
ACGATTTCATCACGATATTGTCACGTGGTCGTGACGTCGACGAAGGCTACAGTCGGCGTGTCAAAGAAGAAACTGTTTATTAGGCCGAACTTGTGGCCGGTAAACGGAAAGTAAGATTACAGCAATACACGCTGGCACTGATAGCGGCGAACAGAGCGTCGGCCGTGGATCAACTGGCAAACGGTGAAGCGCGTCGGCATTTATACGCGTGTCATCGAATATTCCAGTCTTATCACTGGTTGTCGCGAAAGCTCTGGAATAAGCTCGCGTGTTCGCGTCTTGCGCGCAATCTTAACACAACGATCTACAATAATCGCGAAGCTTCTAGAAAAATGAGGCACGGTTTGCGCTGAGCATTGCTTACAGTCTTTGTGGGCGTAAACCGAATACAGCACAAGTATAATACAAAACGCGCGTGGCAATGCCCCCCCTCTGAAAAAGCATCGTCCCGATGCTTAAAACAGAACAAGGGGGGAGGGGAGTTCATGCAACAATAACAATAATAAAGCAAGAAAGTACAATAAACAATAAGCGCAAGCACGAAAGTACAATAATAAGGCAAAAATTACAGTCTTCACGTTCACTAACGCGCGTAATAGGGCTTGAGGCGCACGACGTGGACGACTTCAGGTCGCGCACGGCGCCGCTGAGAGTTCGTAATGCCGTCAGGGACAACCTCGTAGTCGAGTGCGCCGAGGCGTCGAAGTACCCTGTAGGGTCCGAAGTATCGTCGAAGAAGCTTCTCGCTAAGTCCCCGTCGGCGAACTGGCGTCCAAACCCATACACGGTCACCGGGTTGGTATTCCATGTGGCGTCTTCGAAGGTTGTAGCGACGGCTGTCGGTCTTTTGCTGGCTCTGGATGCGCAGACGGGCGAGTTGTCTGGCTTCTTCGGCGCGCTGAAGGTACACGGTGACGTCGACATTTTCCTCGTCGGAGACATTGGGCAACATGGCGTCGAGCGTCGTTGCCGGGGTCCTTCCGTAGACCAATCCATACGGCGTCATCTGCGTCGTTTCTTGTACCGCCGTGTTGTATGCAAAGGTTACATACGGAAGGATGGCATCCCACGTCTTGTGCTCGACGTCGACGTACATGGCCAGCATATCGGCGATGGTCTTATTTAGACGCTCGGTGAGGCCATTGGTCTGCGGGTGGTAGGCGGTGGTCCGGCGGTGACTTGTTTGGCTGTACCTCAGGATCGCCTGCGTTAGGTCCGCTGTAAAGGCCGTACCTCTGTCGGTAATGAGGACCTCTGGGGCGCCATGACGCAGTACGATGTTCTCGACGAAGAACTTTGCTACCTCGGCTGCACTGCCCTTGGGCAGCGCCCTTGTCTCGGCGTAGCGGGTGAGGTAGTCCGTTGCTACGACGATCCATTTGTTTCCGGAATTCGACGTCGGGAACGGCCCCAGTAAGTCCATGCCGATTTGCTGGAACGGTCGGCGAGGTGGCTCGATGGGTTGCAGAAGTCCGGCTGGCCTAGTGGGTGGTGTCTTCCGTCGTTGACAATCTCGACAGGTCTTCACGTAGTGAGTGACGTCGGCAGCGAGGCGAGGCCAGTAGTACTTTTGTTGTATCCTCGCGAGCGTACGGGAAAATCCAAGGTGTCCAGCCGTCGGGTCGTCATGCAGAGCGTCCAGAACTTCGGGACGTAACGCTGAAGGTACTACGAGGAGGGAGTCGGCCCGAAGTGGGGAGAAGTTTTTCTTTAGGAGAATGCCGTTCCGCAAGAAAAACGACTCCAGTCCTCGTCTGAATACCTTTGGAGCCATGGTGGCCTTGCCCTCGAGGTATTCTATAAGGCCCTTGAGTTCTGGATCGGCTCGCTGTCGTTCGGCGAAGTCATCGGCGCTTATGGTTCCCAAGAAGCAGTCATCATTAAGGTCGTCCTGTGGCGGCGGGTCGACGGGGGGCGCGAGACAAGCAGTCGGCGTCAGAATGCTTTCGTCCGGACTTGTAAACGACGGTAACGTCGAATTCTTGAAGTCTGAGACTCCATCTTGCGAGACGACCTGAAGGGTCTTTCAAGTTGGCTAGCCAACACAAGGCGTGGTGGTCGCTCACAACTTTGAAGGGCCTACCGTAGAGGTAGGGGCGAAACTTCGACGTAGCCCAGATGATGGCGAGGCACTCTTTTTCTGTTGTTGAATAGTTGGCCTCTGCCTTGGATAGCGACCGGCTAGCATAACTGATAACCCTTTCCAGTCCGTCCGTCTTCTGCACAAGGACGGCGCCGAGTCCCACGCTGCTTGCGTCGGTGTGCACTTCTGTTTCGCCGTGTTCGTCGAAATGCGCAAGTAACGGAGGCATTTGCAGGCGTCGTTTTAGTTCTTGAAATGCTTCCTCTTGCGGTGTTTCCCACTTGAACTCGACGTCGGTTCTGGTAAGGTTAGTGAGTGGCTCGGCGATGCGGGCAAAATTTTTGACGAACCGCCTGTAATAGGCGCACAGGCCGAGAAATCGACGGACGGCCTTCTTGTCGGCGGGTGGCGGGAATGTAGCGATGGCGGCTGTCTTTTGAGGATCGGGGCGTACTCCGGACTTGCTGATCACGTGACCCAAGAACAAGAGCTCCTCGTATGCGAAGCGGCACTTTTCAGGCTTCAAAGTGAGGCCGGAGGTCTTGATTGCTTGAAGTACTGCGTCAAGTCGCCGGAGGTGTTCGTCGAAGTTTGAAGCAAACACAATGACGTCGTCCAGGTACACGAGGCAAGTCTGCCACTTCAATCCTGCCAGTACTGTGTCCATAACCCGTTGGAAAGTCGCAGGCGCCGAGCAGAGACCAAAGGGCATGACCTTGAACTCGAAGAGGCCGTCTGGTGTTATAAACGCGGTCTTTTCTCGGTCTCTCTCGTCGACTTCAATTTGCCAATAGCCGGTCTTGAGGTCCATCGACGAAAAGTACCTCGCATTGTGGAGTCGATCGAGGGTGTCGTCTATCCGTGGGAGAGGGTACACGTCCTTCTTCGTTATTTTGTTCAGGCGGCGATAATCGACGCAGAAGCGTAGGGTTCCATCCTTTTTCTTCACTAACACCACGGGTGACGCCCACGGACTCTTTGAAGGCTGGATGATGTCATCGCGTAGCATTTCGTCGACTTGTTTCTTTATTGCCTCGCGTTCCCGCGTTGAAACTCTGTACGGGCTCTGACGTAGTGGCCTGGAACTTTCCTCTGTTATGATGCGGTGTTGTGCGACTGGGGTCTGTCGAACTCTGGACGACGACGAAAAGCAATCCCTGTATTGCAGGAGCAGGGTTTTGAGCTGTTCTTGTTTATGCGTCGGAAGGCTCGGATTGATGTCGAAAGTTAGTTGACGAGCTTGGTTCGTCGTAGCGTGTTCGGTAAATTCGGCGAGGGCGAAGGCGTCGCTGGTTTCCACGATGTCTTCGATGTAGGCGACCGTCGTGCCTTTGCTCACGTGCTTGTATTCGTTGCTGAAGTTCGTAAGCATCACTGTTGCTTTCCCTTCACGCAACTCGGCGATGCCTCGTGCGACGCAAATCTGACGGTTTACAAGCAGGTGTTGATCACCCTCGATGACGCCTTCGAAGTCTGCCGGTTTTTCGGTGCCGACGGAAATGATGACGCTGGAGAGAGGCGGAACGGTGACGTGCTCTTCTATCACGTTCAATGCATGGCTCCATGGCGTCGTCTGGGTAGGCAGCGCTTTTTCTGAGGTTAGTGTTATCGACTGAGACCTTAGGTCGATGACGGCGCCGTGTTTACTTAGGAAGTCCATCCCAAGTATTACTTCCCTGGAGCAGTGCTGTAGGATTAGAAAGCTGGCGGGATAAGTCCTGTTATTGATGGTGACTCTTGCGGTGCAGACACCGGCCGGCGTTATTAGATGACCCCCAGCAGTCCTGATTTCAGGGCCTTGCCAAGCAGTCTTTACTTTCTTCAACTTCGTCGCGAAAGACCCACTGACGACGGAATAGTCGGCTCCAGTGTCGACGAGAGCGGTGACGTTGTGGCCGTCGAATATTATGTCGAGGTCGCTGGTTCGTCGTCGTCCGTTGCGGTTGGGTCGCGGCGTCGGATCACGGCTACGTCGATTTGTTGCGCTGCTTCCTTGTTGCATCGTCACGTCTTCGTCGGTCCGCGACGTTTCGTCGGTAGGGCTTCGTCTGCTTGGCGTCGTGTTCTGGTTTCCTCGCGTTGTCGTCGTCGGCGGCCGCGGAGGATCTTCGGCATTTCGTCGTACAGCAACCGCACCTCCATCGGTTGCTGCCCTTAGTTTCCCGGATACGGGCTAGGCGACCGGCCCCGGTTTGGGCCAGTGTACTGCCGGCGGTGCGGTGACATGTAGCGGCCGGGCGACGGCGAGCGGGAAGGTCGTCGGGGCGTCCACTGTGTTCCAGTGAGGTAGTCGTCGATGTCGCGAGGCCGTTCGCCTGGCTGCGGACGCGGCGCGTTGACAGCGAATCCCCGTAGCCCCATCTGTCGGTACTGGCATCGGCGATACGTGTGGCCGGCTTCTCCGCAATGGTAGCAGAGTGGACGGTGGTCGGGGGCTCGCCAGATGTCGGTCTTCCTCGGCGTGTACCGCTGGCCGGCAGGCGGGCGAGATGGCGGCGGTGGTGGCGGCGGCGGCGTCTGGCGACGATAGTGCGGCTGTGCGGCGTCCTGACGGGGGGCGTGGAGGGGGTGCACTGCGTCGGGCTGCAGCAGCGTAGCTCAGGGCCTGCGGCTGTGACTGTGGTGGCTCAGGGGTGCCGAGCGACTGCTGGAGTTCTTCACGAACTATCTCGGCTATCGAGTCCACCTGAGGTTGCGATCTGGGGAACATCTTCCGGAGTTCCTCCCGCACGACCGCTCTGATGGTCTCGCGGAGGTCGTTGGTCCCCAGCGCTTGAACATCCGCGTAGCTCGTCGTAGGCAGGCGGCGGTTGTATTGCCTGTTGCGGAGTTCTAACGCTTTCTCGATGGTAGTGGCCTCCGAAACGAATTCCGAGACCGTCTTCGGAGGGTTGCGCACAAGTCCGGCGAAAAGTTCTTCCTTTACTCCTCTCATGAGGAACCGAACCTTTTTTTCCTCGGGCATGTCAGCGTCGGCGTGCCGGAAAAGCCGCGTCATCTCCTCCGTAAAGATGGTGACGCTCTCATTCGGGAGCTGCACTCGTGTGTCCAGTAAGGCGGCGGCCCTTTCCTTTCGGACGACGCTCGCGAACGTCTCCAAGAAAGCGCCGCGAAACAGGTCCCACGTTCGAAGCGTGGACTCCCGGTTCTCGAACCAAGTCCTCGCGGCGTCTTCGAGGTAGAAGTAGGCGCGTCGCAGTTTTTCGTCCGAGTCCCAGTTGTTCATAGTCGAGACGCGTTCGTACGTCTCTAGCCAGGTCTCAGGGTCCTCACTTGGCGATCCATGGAAAGTCGGTGGCTCTCTCGGTGGCTGGATCACGATCGTTGCTGGGGGGCACAGCGGCTGTCATTGTCCCTGTCGTCTTCGTCACCGTGGCTTTTGACTTGTCCGGTAGGAGTCCGTGCTGCGGGGGGAGTCCTTTCAGCCTGCGGCTGGCTCGACTGTCGCTGATGGTGTCGATGTCTTCTTCGCGACGTGGGCTGGGTTCACGGCTTGAGGGGGGCGTTCGGTACATGGGCCGTGAAGCACCTCCACCAGATGTCACGTGGTCGTGACGTCGACGAAGGCAACAGTCGGCGTGTCAAAGAAGAAACTGTTTATTAGGCCGAACTTGTGGCCGGTAAACGGAAAGTAAGATTACAGCAATACACGCTGGCACTGATAGCGGCGAACAGAGCGTCGGCCGTGGATCAACTGGCAAACGGTGAAGCGCGTCGGCATTTATACGCGTGTCATCGAATATTCCAGTCTTATCACTGGTTGTCGCGAAAGCTCTGGAATAAGCTCGCGTGTTCGCGTCTTGCGCGCAATCTTAACACAACGATCTACAATAATCGCGAAGCTTCTAGAAAAATGAGGCGCGGTTTGCGCTGAGCATTGCTTACAGTCTTTGTGGGCGTAAACCGAATACAGCACAAGTATAATACAAAACGCGCGTGGCAATATCATCGCTGTATTTGCGACGACGGAAGAGGTCACACCTTGCTCGTTCTCTGGAGCTCCGGCGCGCGCGCACTTGAAGCGAGCGAACGAGGAGGCAGGTAGCTAAAAAATGACGCGCGTGCCCAGTGCGCGCCGTCCAGTTTCGCTAGCAGCCCGCGGTGCTGTTTGCCACGCGGTCCCGTGGTCTCCAAAATTTTGACCGCGAATCTAAAATTTTTGTGTTTTCACCGCTTTGAACTTGTTTGCTTGCGGTGGTGTTCCGTGCATGTCTGTTTTTCGCTGTGTCCATTGTTTCCTACACTTGTGAAAAGAAATTCGATCATGCTTCGCCAACTTGCCGAATGCCATTGCAGATGTTTCTTAATATCCAAGGTAATCTGTCTGTCCTTACT
This sequence comes from Rhipicephalus appendiculatus, assembly GCA_030522465.1. Lineage (NCBI taxonomy): Eukaryota > Metazoa > Arthropoda > Arachnida > Ixodida > Ixodidae > Rhipicephalus > Rhipicephalus appendiculatus. Next base: position 6,419 of record JALIZH010026460.1, read on the forward strand.
AACAGCACCGTATGATATAACCTCCACAGCGCGCACCTGAAACTGCAGCGCATGCAGCCTGTTTTACCAGAGCGAATATGTTCTGCTTTCATTGTTTGTACTAACTAAATGGCTCTCGTGTTTCATGGTTGAATTTTTTCGCGTTGATTTGATTTCTCAATTTTGTTGTTTAATTCGCATTTTTTTTCCTTTTCCTATAGCCTTACACGTCATGTATGCGGTATGTGAAGGTAAGATTCTGCGTTTAGTCTGTATGTTGCTCTGTAATGCAGTGTGAAAAAATTAATTTCTAAGCAGGTTTTCCTTGCTGACTACTGTACTGTGAAGGTCGAAAAAATATCATTCATCATCTAGTAATTTAAGCAAGAGTTTCCTGAAGTCAGCGCCAGCATGCAACAGGGTTCATAGAGAGAAGTTTACTAAGATGCATATTTGAGTTCGTTAAAGATGCCCTAAACACTTTCCGATTACGTCAAGCAAGCGTGGTAAGCGATTTTGTTTACTTGTAGTGCGCAAAACTTTACGCTATGTACAACCAACTGGCCCCTACCCTGGATCTTCAAGGAAGGGTCGCCAATCTGTAGGTAGGCGCGATGGTGTATGGATATCTCAGACAAATAATACTGGTATAAATGCTACACATACATTACAATCCTCTGTTCAAATCATTAAAAATCAAATAGCATCTCTTTTTTGTACCGACGTCACCTAAGTTGCAAGCAAAACCTAATTAGTCCCCAGGTGATGAATGACCTTTTTATGGCCAGCCTATTACCATTTGTAACGTTACGGCAAATTCTAGTTGAATAAATTAAAATTAAAAGATGTTTCCGCCATAACTACGCGAAGCTAACCGCTAGCTAACTAAGTTTGGTATCCATCAAGGTAATAAAACGGCCGCTAGGGCACCATGACAGCGTCATGTATCTTATGACGTACATCATATGCTGAACGTGATTCTCATGTTATGACCGGTCACTTATGTTAGTCATACGCCCTTATCATGCCACGTCAATATTGCTATGCATCAAGTTAACCAAACGGCAGTTAGATCTCCATGACCGGGACATGTATGCCATCACTTAAATGACAGGCATGTCATGATTTTCATGTAATGACCGGTCATTCATGTTTTTCATATGCTCTTGTTATGTCATATACCAATTTTGGTACACATAGAGTTAATCAATCGGCCGCGAGAGCGCGAAGACCTACACTGCCTGTTAGGTGGATAGACCGATAGATACGCTCCAAATGCCTTCGGTTCGCCATGATATGATTCACGTTTAATAACTATAGTGCCTAAGCTATTCGTTATTAACATCATATGTGCAAGCCCTACCGTCAGAAGTGATACACTGAGCCAAATTACCGTGCATTTCACTGAAAGCCATCCATGGCTGCATGCTAGGCAATGCCAGCAAACAGAAGCGTTTGAACCATTATGTCGCCCACAAATGCAGTGTCTCCACCCTGTACCGGAGGAGCACCTCGAGGCGCCCCAGCTCGGGCGGCCCGCTTAGCAGCAGCGGCAAACGACGCACTTCCACCGGTTGCGTTGCTCATTGTTCAGAATTACCTGGCGGACACTATTTTGTATATAGCTGCATGGTACTTGTATGTCGGTACAACGCTGTGAGTAGCGTGACGCGTGGGGAATATTACGTGTAGCCCATTTCGCATCAACCGCCGCAGACGGAGCGTAGGGCGACTGCGTCGCGGGGAAACCGCGGAAGGTAGCGCGTGAGGGCATTCCTCGTGGGCGCCGCAAACATTCCTCCATTCACGCAGCGCTTTATTTCCGTATACGGCATCGCTGAACCTCTCGCCGCATACCGTAGTTACGACGTCATCGGCGACTGCACGACGGCGCGCACTACTGTGGCACCGCAGGTGGCCGCCGTGGAAGCTGTTGTCCCGCCACTGTCGTTAATTTCCTCCTCCTCGCGCTCTCCTCGCTATCACCGTCTTTCATCCTTCGCTGCGCTCCGCGTTCGCTCTCTTTCGTCCTCGTGTGCTCGGGCGGTTATGACGCCGCCGCTCAACGCAGGGATGGGCCCTAAGAGTTGCGCTCTAAAAAAAAAAAAATTGAGACACAGGACGAAAAGAAGGCACACAATGTTTCTGTGTGCCATCTTCTGAGGCGAAAATCCTTATATACCTCATCGAACGTGAAAATAGACCTTTGACATTATCGGTGTGAACATGAGTGATGCAAAAAATCATCACGAAGTTCTGTGATCACCATATGACCTCACCAAGACGCCACAAATCACAAAAATGGTGACGTCACCATGACGTCGCATGGTGACGCTACCACATCACATCGCCACTTGAACAAAGGTGGGTCTATAACGGAAGCAATGCAAGACTAGTTGACGTGCTTTTCTTCCCTCTCTCCTGAAATCTTTTAGTCCCCTTCCCCATCCCTATACAGAGTAGCATGTCAGCGCTATATAGACGCCGGCAAAAATCTCTCTTTTTCCAATAAAGAGTACCTCTCTCTCTCTCAGATGATGTGCAGAAAGCTTGCAATACCTCCGATACTGGGGGGCAAGCAAAACCACGTTAGGAGCTGAAAGCTTTCGTAGGGGGGGGCGGGGGGGGGGGGGGGTCACTAGATAGATTGAGAAGAAAAAGTAGAAGATGGCTCTTGCCTTCGAGTCTTGTCAGGAAAAAGCAAAAGGGATCATTGGGAGTTTTATGGCCCTGTGTCACGGTTCGCGCTAGTTTCTTTCGCTTCAAACCTTATGCAGAGTAAGCAATGACGGCATCGACTAGTGCATATTGTCGCTTCCAAGAACACACGAACGCTCGCGCAATGTCTCTGCTATACGCCTTCCGAGTGTCGCTCCTCTCCCTCTGTAAGACGCCTTAGCAGACAGGACTATAAAATGGCTTATTCATAATGCTCATAGTTTATTCAAAAGGTGGAGCAGAGTGCTATTAAAACAGAGATGTTGACCTCTGTCTGATTAGACGCGTCGTCTCCTTTCTTTTCCCCCTTCTTAGCCCAGCTGTCTCTTTTCCGCAGATTTTGGGGGGTAGGGAGAGGGAAAAAGGCGTTCTGACACGCTCCTAACGAAAGGGACTTCCTACACAAAGACAAGTGGTGTAGTCGGAACGATAAAACCAACGACAGCCATGATCAATATTGGCATGCAAGCTAGCATTTGCTTGATTAGAAACATAATGAATAATCTGCTCATTACAATATCGAAATACGATTTTTGTAAAGAGACGACTACTGAATTGTTAAAACACTATCTCTCGACAGCTAGCTAGCCAACATTGAAATGACTATCGGGTTGTTCTCGCAACAGTAGTAGATAGATATACAAAACAGGATCAGCAGAGATGCCAAATAGTAGGAACACTAGGCAACAATGTAGCTTGGCCGTGGAAATCGCAGGGATGCTTTTGCATGTAGCGATGTACCTATCTATATTTATATCTAGCCAAGTGCTTTGCTATGGGAATTGCTCCACAGAGCGTGTGGCAGCACACACTGGGTGAGAGCAGGACACAAAGCAAAAAGTGACTTATATAGGCTCTGATAGGTGAGCGATTGTGTATTGTTTTCTGAAGTAAGGTAGAGTACTGGGCGAATTGGTATAGATTCATGTCGAAGCGTAGCGCGAGGAAGACAGGACACAGTAAAGAACACTGCGCCTGTGCTGTGTGTTCTTTACTGTGTCCTGGCGCTACGCTTCGACACGAGTATATGTTTCATGTATTATGTCGTCCCTTCGCCCGGTATGTACCGTGATGTGCTATAATAGTCATGTGCAGGGGTGCTAAAAAGTTTCCGTGCCACGCTGCCATAGGAATAGTGCCCTGGAAATTTTTGAACACCCCTGTACACCTCGGAATTGCGCTGCGGAAACACCGCTTCTCCTGACTACGCTAGGCACACTTGTAAAGTACTTTTGACACACTGAGCTAAGTTTGCGAGACTTTCTTGTGGTGTGGAAGGTCTTTAGTTATGCGCGAAAGCCTTTGCGTTTTGCCAGGCATCTTGCGAAATTGGGCGATAAGGTGCCACGCTAACTAGGCCAGCGCCTGCTAGGCACACCTTCAACGTACTTTCGGCACACTGAGCCGAGTTTGCTAGACTGTTGTGTGATGTAGAAGCTTTTTAGTTATTCGTCAAAGCGTTTTGCGGTTTTGCCTGGCATATTGTGAAAATACGAGTTGAACTCCTACGCTTCGTTCAATTTTTAAACAAGAAATTTTTGCCGCTAGCTTTCATGATCAGAGGTTTCACAAGTTTGTAACGATGGTTTACATGTCTGGAAGTATCTTGGCATCCGATAAGTTAGCCGTATAATCTGCCGGATATTCAATGTAGTTTTGAAGGAATCACGCTCGCAGTGATGAAAAAAAAATGGCTGAGGTTAAAGTCTTGTAAGCCTAGTCATCGCGAGCGAAAGTTATCTTTGGCTGGGTTTCGCAAATGCTATGAAGATAGTGTTTCATTAAAGTTTGGTTGCTTCTTCTACTTGTTGTTCACGTTGATGAATGACGGCTGCGGCTGGAGTAGCTTCGTTCTTGGAGGGATAAGCTGTAACTTAATAGATAGTGGCGTTCTGGACAGAATGGCTTCAGGTATTAAGCTTCTATCTCGGTTGGAAGGTGTCATGTCCTTCAATGGGTTGGAAAGTGGGGAATGTTCTAGTTCTTCCTTTGTGCTTTGCTTCAAAATTATGAGGGTTTCTCTCCGTAGTCCTAGTGTTTTTTTAGCGGTAAACATGTCATATCGAGCAGAAAGCCTCGTCTATGTAAGGGAAGTGGTGGCAACCCTGTGCTGCCATTTTTGATGGCTGTGCTGCCTACATACGCAAGACTTTAGAGAAGGGCAAGCCGCTTACGTCTACTGAGCGGCAGATCGACATACCAAAATAATACCAGTGTAAAGAAAAAGAAAGCACGCTTTGGCTTACAAAAATGTGCATGGTTTTTAACAACTTTTTCTGTACTTATGTACCTTAGGCATTTATGTATTTCTATTTTTTTCTTACACTGCATTAATGTACGCCATTTATGCATTCGTGGAGCGACATGCTCAATATTGTGCATTTTTTATATTTTGTTTTTCACTGCATTTATGCCATAGATAGACATGCTGATTGTTGTGTACTATTGTGGTATGGGCGGGGATTGATGCATCGTCAGGCGTTCAGTTGCCTTTTCACCACCCCTCGTACGCCTCGATGAAAGAACGGTTACGGTGCTCGGCTGCTGACCCGAAGGTCGCGTGTTCAATCCCGGCCGAGGCGTGGCATATCGATGGAGGCCGAATGCTAGAGGCCCGAGTACTATGCGATGTCATTGCACCGCCAGATGGTCGAAATTTCCGGCGCCGTCCACTATGACGTCTCTCATAATCATATCGTGGTTTTGGGGCGTAAAACCCTATATTATTATTTTTAGCCACCCCTCGCCTTGGAACAATTGGATAAGTGGTGTATGTTTGTATTAATAAGAAAATTAACTTTAAACTTCACTGTTTTGTTCATGTCATTAATTGCGAATCTTACTTGTTATTTTTGATTATGACAGCCTTTATCGGGATGCTCCAAGGGTAAATTATTTTTCGCCGAAGTCAAAGCCAAGTGTGGAATGGCCAAACACGATTAGTTCTAATCATGTTTCAGGGTGACGTGCTGTGGTATCGAAGAATAAAAGAAACAAGTGTGGTTAGGTGCAGCAGGGAGCGTGCTGAGGCAGGAGGGCAGTTTGGTGGAAGCAAGCGGGAAAGATGTGTTTAAGGCGAATGATGTGCCTCTCGTCCGCTCACAGCTCTCGTCCGGTCATGTCTCGCGCTTCCTTTTAACTTACATACCACTCCCCGCCCTTCCAATGCGGGCCGCCATGAATGGTAGCTCTCCTTTTATGTTTCCGCTGGCATCATCGTCTCTAAGCACCCCTAATTTTGCAGTTCGCGTTATCTGAAAGAAACCCTATGGAATCCTATGCATTTACTATTACTGACGTTGTTCGCGAGGCTAGCGTCCCGAAAGCCCGCGTTCACCAATAATGACTGAGATGTGTCTGTGTTCAGCTGTACTTCCCTCTACCACATTCGTTAAGGACTGGAATATTTTCTGCAATAAATTGGCCCGATTAAAAAAGACCCCCTTTATAGCTGTTAGATGAATTGGTATGGCTGTCGACACGTCACCTCGTGGGCTAGACTGTTTATTATTATGAAATCAATTAATTTAGTGAGTAAACACGCCGACCAGCCATCGCGTATTTGAAAAACAGTAGAGAAACTTGCAACCGGCTTGTAGGGCAGGATTTGTAACTGTCTCTATTTTTAAATATCCTTTTAATCAGGAGATGACAAATATTTTCTTACCTACGATTGCAGACGCAGAAGAATATGAATACGACGAAATGGGTAAGATATACTCGCTACACGCATCTGTTTTTGGAAAAGCAATGCAAGTGCTTTATTGTATGACACATTATCGTTTGTCCTACGTAATGAGCATGTTGATCTACGTATTAAACAGTTGTTAGTTCGTGCTGATATGTTTTAGGGGCGAAGCACCATAGGGGCGAGGCTTGTCCATCCGTTTGGCATCCCTTCGCACGGCACGGTACGGCACAGCACAATGCACGCTGCCTTGAAAATACGCGAGAGGGCCCCTAAAAAAGGTTTTACAATAGACTTCAACCTAGACATAGGCTAATTAAAAGGTAAGAGATCGCTGTTCCCCGCGAAAATAACCTATAGAGAAGAGTATTGATGTGTTCATCTCTACTAAAATGTGCCTAGATCTTGAGGCTTCTAAAGGAAACCTGTAACACAAAGGCACACGTCGAGCACTATATGTCCCAACAAATTACCCACATTAAAATGGCATCTTGCCAGTGATAAGATGGCGGGTTCTTGGATTCACTTTCGAGGCATATCCTCCACTCCAGCAGTTTGCTAAATCCTCCTTGAATTGCCTAAGATGACTGGAAGGCGAAATAAATTTAGATTTCTATATACACTTAGGTCACTCAATTTGCATTATATGGACACAGAACGATCCCCACGTGCTTCCCCACTCGCCATGATTCACTTCGTGGAGATGCGTGAAATTTTCTACGTAATTTTGAGTTCTTTTTTTGTAAAGTTAGAAACGTTGATCATATTTACGAAACTGACGTTTGTGTGGGAATTGACACATTTAAGCAATGACACAAATGCGAACCTTCGCAATAAATGCAGAAAAAACACAAACACTGCGCAAAAAAACAAAACAAAAAAAAAAAACACCTGATCACAAAACTCAGCCGTTATCTAGCAGGCAGTAGTCGTCTGATCGCATCGCATTGGGTCACGCCAGTGTTTGCATGCCTTCCTTCAACCTATCCACTAAAGACTTACATTAACTTTTACTTGCAGCCTTCTCTACTATACATGGAGTTTTTTTTTCTAAAAGCGCCAGTTCCAGAAACCGAACCTGGACTAAATTCTGCGGGAACGTACATCACGCCTAAGAGTCTTCCACATTTAAAGCGTTTGCAATCAAAAGGGGCGATTCCTGATTTTACTGTGCACTCAAAAAGGGAGTTTCGAAACGAAAATGAACCGAATCCTGCACCTGTTTAAATCAAACTGAGCAAGATCTATTAAAGCAGCGCTGCGTCAATAGTCGTGACCAAAACAACAACGCGGGCGAATCCAAGCTGTTGAATTTGTGACCTAGTTGCCGTGTTATCGTGCTTTCGCTCCACAATTTTTTTGGAGGGGGGGGGGGGGGGTGGTTGACACTTATTGAACGACATTACGTTGTAAGGCAAAACTACTCCTGCCTGTCCGTTAGTGTTTCTTTTAGAGTTTAGCGCTAGAGTACCATGTCCTTCTTTCGCTCAAAGACGGTGTACTTGAAATTTGGAATGGAAAACAAAGAAGTGATGTTATTGAGCGTCGATTTTTTCCTTGAAGCAGAAAAAATGATCTTAACGGTTGGTTTAAAAGCAGCTAAGAAGCGGAGAAGAAGAGCTGAGGTATTTTTGCAGGCCTTCAATAGATGCCAGGAACAAGAAAACGCTGCCGACAGTCCAGGACAGCGCGCCTGTTTTTCAGGAAGTAAGATTCGCTCTTGAAGTCTAGTCATCATCATTACGTCCATGAAACAATGGACCACCCCGACGAAATCACAACATAGTGTTTATCTTGTCGCAAAATACTGCTATATCGTTCATTCTCTTCTCTTGCGTAGCCCATTCCTGCCCAATTTAAATGTTGCGATATATAACAGCCAAATCCTCATTTCACTCCTGATTAGCGACGGCAGTGAGCTATACTGATTTTAGCTATTATGCAGGTTTGAAGTATTTTGGTCACAGGAGCACACTGGCGAAAAATTGTTGGCAGGCCTGACTATGTTGTCGGTACCAAACGACTCCGTTTTCACTGACAATGGTCGGGGCTCTTAAAAAAAGAAAAAAAAAAGAAAAGAAAAACGCTGCAAATGCTTCCTTCGTGCGTTCATTTCATTTCTCTAGCTGGAAATTTATTGCAGGATCGGCTGCATGTTTAACTGAAAATTCACATAGCGGATGTAACGAAGCTCTTATTTCCAAGTTACAATTAACGTGAGCGTGCGTCAGTTGCAAGGTATGCGGGTCCTGAAAAATTTAGTGGCAAGTATATCCACGCTGTCCCGGACGAGAAGCGCCAGCTACATTGCGTTGCGTCATTCCTATTCTTGAATTTGCTTGGGATGTGGATGCGACGCACGCATGAGTGGGTGACGATTATTATTTGGTTTTCTCACGCTTACAGGTAATGTGCAGGGGGTGTTAACATGATCGCTCTCACTTGCTGTCGATATGGAATTCGAGGAGGAGGCAGGGAGTTTCTTTCTTTCATAGCGAATGTTTATATGACACTGTTTTTTCTTGCATGTATATTGTCAAGCAACTGTTTTCGCGTGCATGAAAATAAAGCAGCTTGCTGAGGCTGCTTTTTGATTCTTATGCTGGTAGTTCTTTTATACTTAATCAAAATACCAATTTCAGCTATGCCACTATATAATGTAAGGGTGTGTCCAGATAACCAGCACGGGGTCCGCGTCACCATTCAGGATTTTCATGAAGAATGGTTTCGGAATTAGTTTCTCGAATAAAAGTTTGTTAGCCAGAAAATTATCCTGCTTATTGCAGCTAAAAGATTTTTTTCAGTGGACATCGTCATTTTTGAGATTTGAGCGCATTTATATAAAAAACGGTGCCTTAATAGGCCTAAATATTTATTCCCGAGACACAAGTATTGTCCACTCTTTTGTGTATTTTATTGCTCTTCGCCCTCGAAGCACTCCTGAGCAAAAAATCACAAACATGACAAACTGCACAACATGCCTGTATTTATTGCTGCAGAAAAGCTAAAGAGAGAAGAAAACTCGGAAGATATTGACTTTCACATCTGAGCTTTCATAAAAAAAAAAAATTGCACGCTTTCCGCGCGCACCGTTATGACTCAAATTTGTGTGCTGGAACATGTATGAATTGCCAAAAAACGCCGAAATTCATAGTGCAATAATAATAATAATAATAATAATAATAATAATAATAATAATAATAATAATAATAATAATAATAATTATCCTGGCGTGTGCACATAAAAATGTTACAAGCCACCAAGATAAGGCAGAAAAAAAAACAGACAAAATTGTTACCTGCATCCACAGCGCTTTTTTTAGCGCCAAACGACATCACAGGAAAGAAAACAGGCCACAGCGTTGTGTCCTGTCTTCTTTCTTGTGGTGCTGTTTTGCGCTAAAAAAAGCACTATGGATTCACACCAACTAGCCCGCCAACGTATTCTGTCGTTCTCTGACTAGACATATGTCCCGGTTTGTGAGTGAACTCAGAAAAAAAGAAAGATCCAAGCACAGCGCAATTCAAGTACCTCAGTATAAAAAAAGATTATGAAGCACATATATCAATTTCATGTAAACTGTCGCAGTAAACATCGTAAAAATTATACGATGTCATGCTGACATTGTATGTTAATGCAATGATCGATAGATGCAGCAAATGAAAACGTAAACATTTGAAGCAAGATAGTTTTCTCAGGCAGGCCGTTTTAATGTTTTTAAAAGTCTGTTTTATGTGAAGGGCGTTTTCTACTATACGGAGCAAAAAAATGTTGCATTATTTGAGTTGCGAATTAGTTATCAGGCGTCAGATGTGACCAGCTCACTCTAGCGGCAGTGCAATTACTGATGACTCGAAAATCAAATAGACGTTAATCAAAACAAAAAAAAAACGTGTTCACAAGCACTATTTATGTCATTAGCAGCTAGCGCCATAAAGGAGGCGCGAGTACCTGTGATTAGCTAGCTTATAGCCAATTGTTCTCGTGGGTATCAAACAGTATTTTTTTTGCAATCGCAACAACGAGCGCTAGGCATCAACATCATTTTATTGAAACAAATCTTCATACGAAGCACTGCGAAAATGAAGCTAGCAGCAGATATGATTGCTTTGTTGATCAATATTCTATTATACGTCTGATGGTGTGGCAAGTTTGTAGCTAATTGGAATGGTGGTGGAAACTGCGGCGTCGAAACGTGCGGTACCTAGCGTCAGATGTGCGCAAGAGCAGACTGTTAAAAATAGAATGAATTGCGGGTGGCGAAGAAATCTTGCAGCACCAACACCGACATGGCTTATCTCCTTTACTATCATATATTACAACCGCGGCTCGTTCGTTACCCCTAGTTTCATCTTGTCGATGCCGTGGTGTAAGCCGGTTTTCACGGCTTTATCCACGAAGTCGCGCGGGCCATATGTGGTCTGCCAACACCGCAAACAGAATCGAAACTCAGCACTTTTGAGGAGTTGGCAAATCAAGGTCATTGCCCAAGCATCCGTAAGTCATCAGCTGCTACATTGGCCTGGTACATGGGACGCAAGGTGCACAATTTAGTTTCCGCGGCAAGCCCCTGTAGCCCGTGCAACACGATGTGTCTGATTGCGACAAAAAACCCTTGGTAGCTTTTGCAGCAGGACGCGTTGCAAATAATGACTGAATCAGACAAGGAGAGTAGAACAACTAGTAGGTTTGAAAATTCATATCGAGACAACTAAAGTATTTTTCAAGTCTCGGAACAGAACAGGACTTAAAAATAGATAGCGAGGCACTGGAAGTAGTAAATGAACACGTTTACTTTGGAGAGGAAGTGACCGCAAAGCCAAACCACGAGACTGCCCTAACAGGACTAATAAGAATAAGGTATATCGCTGTTGGCAGCGATTCTGAAATCATGAATGACAGTTTACCACTATCCCTCAAGAGTAAGATATATAACAGCTACCTCTTAGCGGTGCAAAAAAACGGAGCAGAAGCTAGGGGGCTTCAACTTAAATTGAGGACGACACAGCGAGCCACTGAAAGGAAAATGATAGGTATAATCTTAAGGGACAAGAACAGAGCAGAGTTGTTCAGGGAACGTACGTGTGTTAAGGATATCTTAGACGAAATGAAGAAGAACAAATGGAGATGGGCAGGCCGTGTATGACGTAGGCAAGATGACTCCTGGTCATTAAGAGTTACATACTGGATTCCAAGAATCAGCAGACGCGCGAGGGCGAGGCAGCACGTTAGGTGGGCATATGAGATTAAGAAGTCTCCGGGTATAACGTGGCCGCAGCAAGCACGGGACCGGACTCATTGATGAAACATGGCAGAGGCCTCCGCCTCACAGTGGGAGTAGTCATATTGATGATAATAATGCCTTTAGCAACTCGGTTGCTCGCCAGTTCAATGCAGAACATCACCGCCTTGATCGCGCTGATCAGCGAGAAATGCGACTGCCGTAGTGTGCGAGTGTGCGCCCATTGAGGCAGACCAGACATGTTGGCGGTGCCGCACCGTCCGCCTACATCATCGACCTTGCCGCCGTAAACGACGAATTCGCAGTACTGCTTTCATTTGTTGATGCTGCTAGCTATTGTCGACTCATGATTCGTACTAACTCGACACAGTCTATGCACAGTATACGTATAGTAAATCGGTTCAAACCACTCTCATATAGTACGCCCTGCCTTACCCATCTCTACAACTATAAGCGTACGCGTTCATTGGGTCAAAGCACAACTGATAGCCAACCCACAAGTAAAAGCGCAAGCCTATAAGCATTTTCCTGAGGGTACACGCGGAGAGGTGCTCCAGGAAAAAGAGAAGCTCCGGCGTATCATAGGAACTCTTATTCTGCCGTGTGGCTCAGACTTCACTGGTTCCACCGAGAGAAGGTTACGTTGGCGAAGCCGTGTGTCGGGGCTACTCTCACCTAGGGTTACCAGCCGTCCCGGACTTTGCGAGATTGTCCTGACTTTATATGTGGCGTCTCGAGTTCCGCACTGCTCCTATCGGGACAGCTTTATGTCCAGCCTTTGTTCCCGACCGCCCAGTTAGAAAGTTTTGTGATCCAACTGACGCCCAACAACGCGCGTCACGCTACGGAACCCGGAGTTTTCACGAATCTCACGCACGAAGCAGTGTCTAGCGGAGGCTGCGAGGGGCTTTAGCCACTTTAGCTAAACTTCCGCGTGAAATGCGGGAACATTTACGAGTACATTATCCAGCAAGAGAAAGTGTTGCGCGCTGCACGTAGCCAGCTCGAGTACCATTTCAATAGGCGGCCACAATAAACAAAACTGCAGTACAGTGAACGGCGCTAGTTGGTACGTGTTCATTATGTTACAGCGCGACAAGAACAAGTAGAAAGCTAAGGCACACACAGGACGGAACACAGCGCTTACTATTAACAGGACTTGATAGCGATCTGTCTCGTCGTGTGGGAACCTTAGCTTATTCATCTTGTCTCAGTGTAGCATAATGAAAGAAAACTGATTTCGCTAGCTCCCATGTTAGTGTACGATATCCCCCCCACCCAGTCCCGACTTCCTGCAATGAAGAGTTGGTAACCCTGTGCTTCCCCGTCTGTGACCACTCTCTGGGCGCGGCAGTACCACGGACACTAGGCGCATCTTCGTGATGTCAGAATCTGTCAGAGATCTTCGTGATGACAGAATCTGTAATGTGAAAGCGACACACTAGCTGTGGAATTGGCAAGGTCTGCATTCGTGTCGTAGTAGCCACCTTTGAGTAACAGGCATCAGGTGTGGGCAGACATAAGACCTTGATCGTCGGATTCATGAACCCTTTCACCGCTCAGTCTATGACTTTCCGTTCAAAGAAAACTTCTTTCTTTATCTTTGCCATCCCCTTCCACTGCGCCTGAGGGCAAGCTTTCGAAATCAGAAAAATGCTAACGGATCTGAGGTGGCCTAGTTGGTTCACGATTATTATAGGAGACAGTGCGAAATATGAGACAGTAAAACACGCAAGATAGAGCGCTGACGATCCTTATTTTTTATTTTGCTTAAAAGGAAGAGCATATATAGGCAGGAGGACAATTGAAACGGACACAAGCACTATCATAACGTTGTCATATCTATCAATTTCGATGAAGGAAGGAAGGAAAAAAGAGGAGGGAAAGGAAAGGCAGAAATGTTAACCAGTCTAGTTAGACCTGTGCGCCGGACCCAAAATCACCGGCGGCGGCGCGCCGGGGTTCCCACCTCCGGCGGCGGCGCGTCAACGGCGCGGGGTTCATCGGATCGGCGGCGGCGCGGCGCGCGGTTGGAGGGGGGGGGGGGTAGATTCATGATTCAAGAGTTTGTGGGGATAGAAGTTTGTCTCTTGAATTAAAAAAAAAAACGTTTCCGCGAAAGGGCGAAGCAGTAAATGCGACAGCAACATGTCGTAATGTTATAACAAACTAAGGCTACCAGCTAACTCTTTTTCATCCGATCTCGCGAAACTGCAAAACACTGGTGGATGGGAATACGGCCGCTCCCGGGAAAAAAGCAGTTCTCATGCAGTTTGTCGTATCAGGGGTCACAGCACGACGCGGTGAGATGATAGCGCGTAGAAGGGTATACGAGACGCGTTTGCTGATGCCTGCCGAGATAGCGCGCGTGCCAGCGCTCGACCGCGCCCTTATAGTCGAAGTTCGCAGCTGCGGATATCGAGCCACGCAGCCCCCCGACGTCTCTTCATGCTCCTTCGCCCAGCGAAAGACGGACAAGGCTTCCTTTCTTGATGAGGAGCAACCGATGGCAGGCCTCGCACGCAGTGTGGTGTAATCGCATGCGCCCTACGTACGATGGAGATGGGCAGCTTGTTTCATCTATGCTCCAGCCGTGTTCCTCGCCAGCGCTCGCGAGCTTTTACTAGCGGGTACAGCATGCAATGCGCGAACAAAAGTTACCGATTTGGGCTTTATACGGAACATGACAGCGACAATGAAAACCTGAACAGAGTGTCCATATAATTGTTATTGCAATCAAAAAGTATACAGTAACCATGGAAGCGGGTTGGCCTATTTTTTGGAGAGCTGCATCGTCTTCACTGTAAAGAGTCCGTCCGTCGGAAGAATCAAATAATCCGGTTCCTCTTCCATTCGTTCCATTCCATATCTACTCATAAAGCACGTGTACAATTGGAGCACTAAGCGTTGAGCCCATCAGAATTTCGAGCTTGTTGGCTGTGCTCTGTTATTTCGCCTTGCGTAATCGGAAACTAACAAAACAGTGCAAAATAAGTTCATCGCGCACGGTAATCACGCGAGGTGAGCAAGAACGGGTGGGCAAATGCATGGCAAAGCAGGGTAGGAGACAATTCACAACTGATATTTCTCGTATATGGACCAATAGAAAGTATTTACTCTAATCATGTCACGTGAATCACCGTTCTGGCGTAATGCCAAGGGAGGATACCGCGCTCGATATTGTATTTTCAGAGGCTGTACTGGGGCCGTTATAAAGACAGGGTGTGCGAACACGGACGCAAGAAAGTAGTCCAGACACCACAAACGCCGCCACCTGGAAAATCGTACAGCCGCGAAAAAGAAGGTAGACAAAAAAAAAAAATTCACACCTTTGCACCTTTGCGTTTCTATCTACGTATCTATCTATCTAGCCGCCTACGTCTGGGTGCTCTCGTGATCGCCTCCTTAACTTGGTGTAGACCAAAATTTGTATGGGTGGGTAAGAGATAGTGGCGAATATGTCGGGCTGGTCATGACATGAATAACGTGAAAATCCTGTCACATACGTCGTCAAACCATTTTCTGCACACACGTGTGGCGCATACCCGTATACCACGGGCCGTGGTAAGCGGGTATGCGCCACAGGTGTTTGACAATTTTTATCTTCCCAGGAACGGCGAGCACAGACATTAGTAATTGAAATGCGAGAGCGTTATGAAAAAGTGACGTCAGTAGCGTTTACCCGACGAATGCAAATAATAAATATCAGGGTACCAGCAGGAATCGAACCCAAGCCATCTGCGTGGCAATCAAGTATTCTACCACAGAGCCACACCAGGTCTCGGAACCGCTTTGGAAAAGGCCCTATGCAGGCGTAATGTTGGTGAAACGTCAGTTGTGGTTGCAGTGCAGGCTATCTAATTTTATTAACATTACATCTGTACTCCTATGAGGCAGGCGTCATGTCGGGTAAACGTCAATGGTATACTTAAGCGCCATCCGCTGTAGTTGATCCACGAAGCACTATCCATCCTCACAAGCACAAGTGCTACATATCAGCTTACCGCTTCTGGTGTTGGTAATACCCATGTTTCTGTTGGCATCGTTACGCAACTGTAGGGGACTGGTTATATGAAACATATGCGACTGTTAAACATGTCTGTGCGTACATTTGCACGCATCTTTAACGTCATTTCGTACCGTTTCACGCAATAAAAGAATTATAGCCCAGTCACCTTGTCTCCAGATGCTTCGCATAACAACGATTTCCATGGTACTTGGGATTTGCCAATTTTTTTCCTTACTTTTTTTATTCGAGTAAGTCGATAAATAAATAAAGAAGTAAAGGCAATGAAACACTTACAATAACCGATAGCTGAGCTAATTGGTAGGTATTCATGTTAAAAAGACACGGCGTGAAAACACAAGGGTGAAGTCAAGAGAGTGACCAGTTATCTCTCACGTTGACCATCACGCGCAACTGACTGATCGGTATCGCCTCTTGCCCGGGAATGCGCACATAAGTGTTTTAAGTGCGGAGCAGTTTAAGGGCCAGGGCTGTCGCATGCAGTCACCGCATGCTGTCATCGTATGCTGTCGTAGCTTGACGTAACGCAGGAAAAACCACAAATAGTCTAGCCATCTGTCGCATATTGAGCGCCCGCTCGTGCCAAGGAGAAGTCTTCTTCCTCTAGTTCTTCGAGCACATTGATGATGATGTTAAGTGCGGAGCAGTTTAGGGGCCCGGGTTGTCGTATGCTGTCGTATGCTGTCGTCGCTTGGCATAACGCAGGCAAAGCCAGGTATAAAAATAGACGAAAAGGAATCAAGCAAAAAATAGAAAGAGAGAGAAAGAAAGGAAGAAATAGGAAAAATAGAAAGAGCAAGAAAGAGAAATAAATAAATAGAGATGAAGAAATCAGTAAACATTGAAAAAAAAAAGGAAACGGAGACAAAGAAAGAAAGAGAAGAGGAAAGAAAGGGGAAAAAACCGAAGAGAAACAAAGAAGACTGCCCAACTCCGCGCTTACAGTACGCAAAGAAATGCTTCGCATTTAAAAAGTTCATTAAACCATCGATATATATTACTTATCTATTTGATTTATCTATGTACAATGTAGTAGCCCCGAGACTCCACGAATATGCTATCCAGCGAGTTGGATCGCCTCCCTTTGAGGCTGTAGGACGCCGCAGCGTTGAGGTCAGGCGATAGTCTTGAGACTTCTGGAGGAAAGAAATATATATACGACAACTTCCGGGGAGCTATTCTCGATGTGACCATCTGAAGATGTTCACAGTACATTTCGGCAGAGCGCATTCAGTTACTCGAAAAAGCGGTTGGCCGTGATGTTTGCTCTTGACCACGTCAATGCGTCCACCACGGTGGTGTAGCGGTTAGGGTGCTCGACTGCTGACCCGAAGGTCGCGGGTTCGATCCCGGCCGCGGTGGTCGCATTTCGATGGAGGAGAAATGGTAGAGGCCTGTGAACTGTGCGATGTCAGTGCACGTTAAAGAACACCAGATAGTCAAAATTTCCGAAGGCCCTACTACGCCGCCCCTCAATCATACCGCGGTTTTGGGACGTTGAACCCCAGATATTATATATATATATATATATATATGTATATATATATATATATATATATATATATATATATATATATATATATATATATATATACCACGTCAATGCACCGAACCCGTCAGCACATTCCCAGCGTAAGAAGAAAGTGGACGAAATGAACAGGAACTTGTTTGTCAAGTCTGAACTTGCTTATGAATGTGTCCCAGATGTTTGAGAACCATGCAGGGAATGCGTACCGACCTTCGCAGGTGCGTTAGACGGGCGGTCGCATTAAACCTCATTCGATAGCTTACCCAATCAGAATTTATGCACAGCATCCGAGATGTACGCCCAAAAGCGGATGTCTGGGCGCTGCGTTCGTTGCGTTGAAGCGCATTTCGTCCCTCTCATTAGTGTCGAGAGTTGTGAAAGCTTTGTGGCATCAAAATGACGTTCCGGAAGATGATCCGGAAACAGGGAGCTGAACTCCAGCCAATGAGCTGCGGCCGAAATGGACAGTTCACTAGGGGGACACATCGAGAATAAGTCCCCAGCCATAAAAAATGAAACAGGAGCATGCTGGAAACTTTCACCAGAGCTTGGAGCACGAGGGGGGAGGGGCGTCGGAGGAGGTTGGTCAGCGGACGTGAGCCGTTCGCTCGTGAATTTTCTTTTATTTACACATGAGCTCACTATGAAAAAGGAAAACAAACAAGAGCATGATGGGAATTGTGACACGAGCCCGAAGTGGTAGTGGCTTCGGAGGAGGTTAACTTATGGATGCTAGGCGTGCTCTCGACTATATTTTCCCTCTATGGTTGAAGCGCATTCCGTTCCTCTAATTTGAGTCAAGAGCTGTGAAAACTTCGTGACGTCATAATGACGTTGAAGAGGAAGAATCGGAAAGAGGGGGCACGCTGCTGGCCGAGCTTCCTCCAATCAGCGGCGGCTGAATGGAAAGTCCATTACACCGACACATCGAGAAAAGCTTGCCAAGTGAAGTGATGTATTTTACGCCTCGGTTCCCCGTTCGGCTTAAAACGAAAGGCTACCGGCGTCGCGCCGAAGATATTGCGCGGCGGCGGCGGCGGCGCGGTCACTCTGAAAATTTCGGCGGCGGCGCGATCGGCGTGAGCAAAAACAGGCAGCGGCGGCGGCGCGGCGCGGCGGCGCACAGCTCTAAGTCTAGTAGAACCGGTATGCTACCCTACACTGGGGAAAGGGGTGGGGGAGATTGAAAGATGGAGAAAGAGAGAGAGATAGAGGAGAGAGCACGCACACACGAAGTCTCGCTTCACAGTCATCAAAGCCATAAGTCTATAATCGTCGGTGCAAGTCCGTTGCCTTTAAGAAGTTTAGCACTGCCTTCGTCGCCTTCACCCGCGATGACCTCTCTGGTCGACTTTCCAGAATAGTTTCTAGCGTCATCGGTCTCTGGTCTATGCGAGCTAGAGCGGCTGCTAGTGATGTTCTCTGCGCATTATAGGCAGGACAGTCACAGAAGATGTGTTGTAACGTTTCCTCGCGACCACAGTTGTCGCAAAAAGGGTTGTCAGCCATTTCGATTTTATAGGAGAATGATTTCGTGAAAGCCACTCTCAGCCACAAACGACAAAGCAGAGTGGCATCATTTCGTCGTAGTCCAGTGGGTGTCTGAAGATGTAGAGTGTTCGGGCAGTGGTGGCGTTGGTTGCGCAGTCTACTTGTGCTCCAAGTGGAGAAAGTGACTTCTTGTGCGACCACTCGAAGTCGGCTAGCAGCATCGGTCCTCGATAGGGGAATTGTCTCGACCATGTCTCCTTGAAGAGCTGAGCGAGCAGCAATGTCGGCACGTTCATTGCCTATCACGCCACAGTGACTTGGCAGCCACTGAATTGTCACGTGGTGACCTTTCTCGGATGCAGTATGGAGGAGATGTCTAACCTCGAAGACCAACTGCTCGCATGGTCCGTGCCGCATGGCTGACAGCAAAGATTGCAGTGCTGCCTTCGAATCACTGAACACTGACCACCGTTGAAGCTGTTCGCGGTTGACTACCTGAAGTGCAGCGCGGAGAGGAGCAAGTTCTGCAGCCGTCGATGTCGTTGGGTGGTCTGTCTTGAAACTGACGGTAATAGCCTTCGCCGGGACGACCGCTGCTCCGGACGAACACTGGAGGGTAGTTGATCCATCAGTATAGATGTGTAAGTGATCAGCGTACTTCTCGTGCAGAAGAATCAGAGATAGCTGCTTCAGCACTGGTGATGGTAGCTCAGATTTTTTTCTGATTCCCGGTATGTTGAAGTGCACATCAGGTCGAATAAAGCACCACGGTGGTATCGCTGGTTTAGACGCGGGGCTGAAGCCTGACGGAAGGTGGGCAGCATATTTTGAAACTGTTGCACAGTACGACGCCCGTGGTCTTTCTGTAGGCAGTGTTGCAAGGTGGTGGCAATGAGCCCGGGAAAAATGCCTGATATGGGCTCTCAAGGCTTCCACCGCAATGTGTGTTTGTATAGGTTGGTCCCGTGCAATAGAAAAAGTCGCATCAGTCGACGCGCATTTTGGCAGGCCAAGGCAAACTCTGAGAGCCTGAGCTTGTACAGCCTGCAGAGTGCGAATATTTGTCTTACAAATATTGGTCAGTACGGGCAGACTATATCGCAAAAAACCGAGAAACCGTGACCTGTACAGTTCCAGCATTGCGTCTACCGACATGCCCCAGGTTTTTCCACACAGGAATTTGAACAACTGGGAGATGGCTGTCAGGCGCTGTTTCATGTAAGACACATGCGGGCTCCAACAGAGGTCTCTGTCTATGATTATACCCAGAAATTTGTGGGTTCGGGCATAAGAAATGGTCCGCCCTTCAATAGAGATGGCATAGTGCATCATTGGCTTACGTGTGAATGCCACTAATGCGCAGTTTTCCGGAGAGATTTTAAGGCCTTGCTTGCCGAGGTATCTCGCTGTCATAGTTGCAGCCTTTTGAAGCCTCGCTCGTATCTGGGGGCGAGTGACGGCTGATGTCCAGACACATATGTCGTCTGCGTATATGGATATCGCGATGGTACATGGCAGGTATTCGGTAAGTTTAACGAGCGCCAGATTGAATAGAGTGGGGCTTAGTACTCCACCCTGAGGAACACCCCGACAGGTATAGCGTCGCGTGGTTGGGCCGTCGTCGGTTGATACAAAAAATGATCTTGCTGTCAGGTAGCCAGCAATCCATCGAAAAACTTGACCACCCAGGCCAACCATCTCAAGGGCATCCAGAATGGCCTCGTGTAGCACATTATCGTATGCGCGTTTTACGTCTAGGAACAAGGCTGCAGACAAACGCTTGCGCGATTTCTGCTGTTGGACGTATGTGACGAGATCAATAACGCTATCGACAGAGGAGGGATCACGTCTAAAACCAGCCATGGAGTTGGGATAAATTTTGTAATGTTCGAGGTACCATTCAAGGCGGCTAAGGATCATCCGTTCCATTATCTTTCCCACGCAGCTGGCCAGTGCAACAGGGCGGTACGAGGCAAGTTCAAGTGGAGACTTGCCTGGCTTCAGAAGTGGTACTAGACGACTTGTCTTCCATTCGTCAGGAACACTTCCCTGTTGCCAGGATTCGTTGTACAAACGTAGCAGTTCTCCCCGCGCAGCCACACCCAGATTACGCAGGGCTCGGTAGGATATACCATCTGGCCCCGGTGATGAAGAACGCCTGCATAGGGCAAGAGCCGCCAAGAGCTCCTCCATCGTGAAAGGAAAGTCCATGCGGCCGTCACGGGAATGAGGGACGTCACTTCCGGCCAGAGCATCTGGACAAACCACTTGGTCTGCTATCCTCGCGCAAAAGTCTTCTGCGACATCACTATTTCGCCGTTTTTGAAAAAGCGCCAGCGTCTTGAATGGAAAGCGCTGTTCAGGAATGCAGCGAAGACCACGCACCGTTCTCCAGATGTGAGATAGGGGCTTGTGGGGGTCTAGGTTCTGACAAAACGTTCTCCACCGTTCACAGGCTAACTTTTCCATGCGACGCTGAATCTTCTTCTGCATTCTTCTGGCTGTTCTAAGGTCGTGGATCGACTTTGTGCGCCGATATCTGCGTTCCGCACGGCGGCGAAGCGCTCGCAGTATTTCCAATTCGGCATCAAAATCATTGCGCCTGGACGAAATCTGGATCGTGCGCGTGGCATCTTGCATTGTGCACTTGATTACTTGCTCAAGCCCAGTGCATAGACCCGCTTGACAAGCATCCTCCATGTCAGACTTAAAAGCGGTCCAGTGAATTCTTCGAACGGTCTTTTCTGGAACAGATCTAGACAGCCCTTTGATGCGAAGATAAGTGGGAATATGGTCGCTTCCGTGTGTCTCAATATCCGAAAACCACTTAACACATCTGGCGAACGAGTTGGAAACGAAGGCAAGGTCAAGACAGCTGCTCTATGTCACACCTCGAAGAAAAGTGGGGCTGCCGTCATTCATGAGGGTGAGGTCATGATTGTATGCGAAACTTGCTAATCTGCGCCCTCTTGCATTTGTCCTCGTACTTCCCCATGCCGGATGATGTGCATTAAAGTCTCCTATGATGACCCATGGATCTGGGCACACGGCCAAGACGCTAGCCAATCTTCTTGAGTCAAAATTACTTGAAGGCGATATATAAACGCCTATGAGAGTGAACATGAGTTTGTTTTTCTTAATTGTGAGGCATACATATTGATTTCCATCATGAGGCGCTATTGGATGCAGCAGATACGTGAGTTCCCGACGAACATACACGATGACTTTGCTGCAGGCTCCATTTGTTGAGGACATGACAGCTTCGTACCCCGATAGTCGTACTGGCGTCGATACGTTGGGCTCACAAATGATGATGACTGGGAACATGTTAGAGTGCACAAACTGACGAAAGTCTGAAAGGCGCGAGGTCAGTCCTCTGGCGTTCCACTGGATGATGGATGCTGCCTTGACTTCTTCTCGGAAAGGAGCCATCTTTCTACTCGAGGGATTCAAGCACTGGACTTAAGGCGTCCAGCACTTTGAGAGCGCTTCGAGCAGACGTCGTCCCCATGTCCAATAAGATCTCTCGAATGGCGTCCATGAGAGAACGAAGCATAGATATGACTTTGCGATCTGCTTTAGTTGCGTCACCAGCGGTCGGTGAAGACTCTAGAGTGGGCGTGGTCTTCTGAGGCTCCGTGGCAAGGGGACGGTTCGGAAGAACCGGCCATTCCTCTGCGCATAGATTCCTCTCCGCATTCTTCCTTGAGCTCATCGGTCTTTTTGTAGTTTCACCTGTGCGGCGCAGCAATAGAGGGGGCGCTGTCATTTCGAGCTTGCCCCTTTTTTGAGGTCGAACGATGGCGCCGACGCCGTTGCCGACGCCGGACTGTTTCGGCAGCTTCCCTGTGAGTCCAATTGTCTCTGGCCATTTGTTTAAGCACCGTGCGCTCCTTCTTGATTTGAGGGCAGTCTTTCGATGAGGCAGCGTGTGGACCATTACAGTTGCCGCATTTAAGAACAGTGGAACGGCAGGTCTCTTCCGAGTGAGGTTCTGCGCACCGGGGGCACTGCAGCGGTTCGGGCACACACCCTTGACATGTCCTAGCTTAAAGCACTGGTGACATTGAAGTGGCTTTGGTACGAATGGCCGCACAGGATGTCGGAAATGACCGACTTTGACATGGGATGGTGCACAATCGCCTTTGAACACCAGTTTTACACAACGCGTCTTCCCAAGGCGGTGCACTTGCGTGATGACAATACCCTCGTTTGCCGGTTTAATGAGGGTAGGCAAGTCAGCATCGGGAATCGCAATGTCTACGTCGTATATCACACCGGCTACGGATGCATTGTCCATCGGTATGAAGGGGCACACTTTGATGCCGCCTAGCTCAGTGATTCGTTGAAGTGGTCCGAGCGCATTCACATGGAATACGTCTATGGCAAGATGAACAGCTTACATATAATGCTGAGAAAAGCGAATTGCATGAGCCGGCAGTCGAAGGCAAAGAACGGTAAAAGAAAATCAGGACTAGGTGGGGGGTGCGAAATCACTTTTTTTTTTTCGAAATCATTTCTCCGCGGTTTCCTCAGTCTTCGCACCACTACTGCGTAGCTGCTCCAATATTTTCCCTGTTTTCTTCCCTCCTTCGCAATGAATTCTCCCATTATTAAAGGAAAGCCGAAGTGCTTTTAGATGTCAGTAACGCTTTCTGGTAAACAAGGACCGACATTATTGTCGACGATGTGGTAATTTTTTTCCGTGATTCTTGAAGCAGGAGCATCCCAATACACGACAGAAAAGTTGGTCTTAATTGCTCCGCCCACGCAAGCGCGCTGAAAGTATGGGCGTGGAAAGGAACCAACCAGAACTACGTCATCTCCGCTTCCGTTGGCGAAGACGCACAGCACTCCGACGGAAAGTTCGTGCCACTCACTCATCCGAATTGACTTCGAGAGTGCCGTTTATGTACAGGATGCTCATGCGAATATAGGGGGTCTGGAATTTCTGCAGCTGGATTGCAAAATCTGCCAGTACGACAATCAGCCCAACCCAATGTGAACTAGCTTCTTCAGTATTTTCAACCGGGGCCTCCATGGTTAGCTCCGGCAGCGAGAAGTTGCCGGAGCTAATCGCAGAGGCCATGCTTCAACAGTGTTGTTGTTGCAGACGACACGCAATACCGAAGATTACGTCACCGCGCTAGCTCAGAGTCCCAAGACGCCCGGCTTCCTCAGCGATTTTCCTTTTTTGTTGCCAAAAAATGAAAAAACAGAAAGCGATTTGCGTTCACTTCTGACTACTCTCACGTCGGTATTCGTATCCAGCAGTTAATAAACTGTGATTACACCCAAAAAAGCTTTTGTTTTTTTTTTCGAAAAGTGCTTCTGCTTCCCATTAAGATGCGCTAGGTACAATACGCAGGATCTCTTATACGGTGTGATCAGTATCGAACGGAAAGAAATCTAAAAAATAAATGCATCTTCGCAAGAAGCGTAAAACTACACACGGACAGCAAGAAAGACGAGACACAAGCGCTTAGCTTCAACTAAGAGTTGATTGCGAAAGGCGATCACACGTAAAGGTGAAAGAACAGACCAAAGCAAAGAAGAAACAAAGAAACCCACGTGTCGAGCTAGTCATCACTCATCCATTGCTGCCTAGCAGGCAGTGTTCACACATTCAAAATCATCTCGTTTCATTGCTGCAGCCTCAATAATCAATGGGGTTAACAAATCTATGTCGCGATATAAAATTCACGTGACGATAAAGTACGGCATACAATCACAATCATTGCAGTGGATAGCCAGTTGACCATCCGCCCATTTGTGCACCTTATTATCATGCTCTTTTAACCTCTAATTACTGCAGCTTTCGGTTTGCCCAACGTGTGCGCGGCCACACGACAAGGGTATTTTATGCACAAAAGTATCTGCGGAGGGAGCGTAGTCACTGCGATGGTTTATTTTGCAACACATTTTTTTTCACGACAAGGGTATATAATACACTTGGCGGGTGGTCGCCACATTTTGAATGTGTGAACGCACCATCTATTTCACTTACACGGACGGAACTTCGCTCTTTCGATGGTGTGTTAGAATGCAATGGAAGAATAATGACTGGCTCGACACGTGGGTTTCTTATTTTGTTTGTTGCTTCGGTTTCTTGGTTTTGTCGCTTTTATATGTGTTCACCTTTCGAAATCAACGCGTAGTTGAAGCTAAGCGCTTGTGTCTCGTCTTTCTTGCTACCCGTGTGTAGTTTTGCGCTTCCTGCGAAGATGGATCTGTACCCATTAGGCCGATGTACATGTTTCGTAAATACGTGTGTTGATGACGTTCATCGGGAAGCTCATGCACGCTCAGCTATCAATCTACATATAATGCTTTCCTTCATTGCCCAGGGACATATTAATATTCAGTTATATAGGTAAATATTCACATAGATAATTTAATCTTATCCTTCTATTTTTATGATGTAGGTAGAAAATGTTGGTTAAAATTTTACATAATTTCGAGCATCACAATTTTTTTATAGTTACTTCTGGTCTGTAATTTAGGGCGTACATATTATTAAGGACTTTTGCCAATCTTCCGATTCCAGCGCCTCCGGCGAATATGTTTTATGAAATAGGCTTAATGTATACCATTCCTAGTGTAGGCAAGATTTCCGGCACATTTTCTCTCAATCCTTGCAGAGCCGTACTTTGCCCTGTACTTAATATTAATGCAACTCCTGAAATGGTACCTTCATTCTCGTCTAGAGGAGGGCTAAATATTTCCACTACATAAAAACCTCCCCCTAATAAGTAGCGACCGAATATACTGCCTATAATATCAGTGGTCTTGAAATGGGGTTCCGCGGAGCCCAGACGGCTCCACAGAGACCCAAATAAATAAAAGCGACGTACTTCACGCTGCGCTGCTGCGCAGTGAGCCTCACCACCTTTCTTTCTCTCACTGCAAGGGATCCCTCATCTATTCCTGCGGTCCACATGTGTCCCCCCCCAAAAATTCATAGCTAAGAAACACTGCACAGACAATATATCGCTGTACACTTTAACAATTTTGCCACATTAAATTTATTTAACAATATTAAGCGCAATGTAGTAGAGCTAAAACAGCGTGGGTGGGATAGCGCACACTTATACAGGGACGACACGACACGACACAAGCGCTGTGTCATGTCGCTTTCTCTGTCCCAAACTGTTCGCTATTCCACCCGCGTTATGTACCAACAAACCTGAGCTACTCTTCTCGAGCTAAAATAGGCTGAGTAATTGTATGTTTTAACATTAATTGTATTCTTCTATCTGGACTAACATTAATTTTCGTTACAATTCCTATGAAGGCACTAACTTTCTCAGCGAAATACTAACACCACAGGGCAGCTAAGTACACAATCGTGGGACGTGGGCTGTATAAAGGCCGTGTAGTTCATTGTTGTTACAAACACGCTATTTACTTGCTTTTTCAATGTATCTCGTAGTTGCTGATGCGCACAATATCGGTAACGTTACGTAGCTTTGTGTTTGAGAGAAACAATTTAATATTATTGTGACCATGCTTACTTACAGCCTCACCGATGAACTGCACATTAATAAATTCCACCATAGGTGTGGTACGTATTGTCTCCTTACATCTTTTTCTCGTTCAGCGAAATTTATACTGTACCCAGTTAAAAAAAAACATATGAGCAATCCCAACGGATGTGGGCAGGTCAAAAACAAAACTTGGAAGACACTTGAGCTTTGCCTTCAAGAGTTGACGGGTCCTGTTCACATCGTCGTCACCATCGCTATCCTGGCTTCACCTGTCGGTGAACACCTCAATCGTGCCTGAAGGAAAGGAACGGCTGTGTGCATTACAATGACCGTTTCAAACGATTCTAGAATGCCTACTGCAAGTACAGTTGCGTAGTGCCCCCTACGTCATAATTCTTGCTATTTTGTAATTGGCGAAGTACCCAGTGCAGATTCGTAAGGCAACACAAGCACCTGTGCAATTTGTTGGTGCTGTTGCTGATGACAGCAATTAATGATGGATGAGCGCTTTGTAATGTGTGGGTCTTTAAACCATCCACTCGTTGGGCACTTCACATGTTTTGATGCCTGATGCATTCTACGCTTCTTTCAAGCAATATTAAATCCAATAAGTAGACTCATCGCACTACGTGACATACGTAGAGGGACTTTTTGCCAAAACAATTTTAAACACTGGCGTGACTCTGTGGTAGAACACCTGCTGGACACGCTGAAAGCGTGGTAAGTCACTACCAACGACGGAGACACCGACGCCGACACAGGCATTCCGGCGAGACGAGCTCTTTAACGCTATTGCGTAGTAAAAAAGAAATCAATTTCCATGCAAAGAATCTCCAGTCAAAGGTCGATCTAACGAAACCCGATTTTACCTAGTTGCCGGTCTAACGAAGAAATATTCAGTCCCCGGCAGTCACCCAAAGTGTTCAATTGAAATATTGGCAGCGCAAACTGACGGGACACAAACTGTGTCCCGTCAGTTTGCGCTGCCAATATTTCAATATGAATCTATACCAACTAGCCCGCCTTACAACCCAAAGTGTTCAATGTTGTCATGAGTTGAGTTGAGTTTATTTACCACAGTACAGTTATACAGTTTGTGGTTGGGACAGGGAAAAAAAGCTGCATGTAACAGTTTGACCATGCCCCACGTCCCAGATTCTCTGTGGAAAACACGACGGTAGAAAGAAAAGTAAATTTAAACACAATCCAAACCAACATTGCAGATAAAATACATTCAAAAAAGTTCAACAAAATTATATAATAATACGAACATATGTTAACCAAGCGCTTTTAAAATAGAAGAATTTGAAAGAATACGTACATTCTCATGAGTAATTTTGAAATTATTTAGAGTATATGGTAAACAATAACACAGTGCCTCGAAACCGTAATTGATTCGTGGCCTCGGAACATACCAATGTTCGGAGTGTCGGTTTCGGCGCGTAGATGAATTTGGTTGTAGATTTGCTAAACTGTCTATATAACCGCGACTTTTAATGGTGTCAGACCTGAAAGAGATTAATAAAGAGTATTCGTAGAGAAGGTTAATTTATTATATTATATCTAACAAACGTTTGTGAAGCATGGCCGTTCAAAGGAAGGTTTGCAACGGAACATAGGGCCTTTTTTTTTGTAGGATAACGAGATTACTCATGGATTTCTCTGTTCAATTACCCCAAATTAAGTGGCAATAGCGTAGATGTGATGTGAAGAGCGCATTAAATACAAAAAGTTTTTGAGCAACTGGTAGAACACGCTGACACTTCCTCAATACGCCTAGGACCTTGCAGAGCTTATTATACAAAAGTTCCGTATGATGATACCATTTCATGTGTTCATGAAAAAGAACGCCTAAAGATTTCGCGGTAGAAGAGATTTCAGTTTTGCTGTTGTTTAACATAAGATTCATCAACCGCAATAAACGAACTCACTGGGCTACGAAAGCCGATTTGACGAATCTTTGCTGGAAATGGCGGACTAAGATAGCTGTGACTTCATTCTATCTTTGGGACAGACTGGTTTTCCTATCACGTTAAATCATCTAGTCGCCCTAGTCACGGCTCTACCGTCATTTCGATGAGGCTGCCTGGAATAAAGGACTCGGCAGCGCTCTCATGCAGGAAATGGCGCTAGGGCTTATTGTAGTTGCTTCCGTTATTTCTTGGCTTATTCGAGATAAAACACTGATAACCTAGCATTTTGCTCGCTCGGCCTGCTCGCCAGATCAGTGTTCGTTCGCCGTGTCCTTGCTTTTCCGTAGCCCGTTTTAAGTTCACGTGACCGTCTACATGGCCTAGATGGCCCGGAGATGGAGATCCTACATCCGGGAGAAATAGGAGTCTCCATGTTCGGGCCGCTCTCTGTCTGCCCTCGCACGTTTTTTGACAAGCACAGGGCGAGGTTAGCAGCAAAACGCAATTTCTCGGTAGATTTCGGGGCTCTTTAAGTTAGAATTGGAGACATGGAAGGCCCGAAAGATCCCTTCCTCAATTTTGCGAACTTCTATATTTAGCAAACTGATTCGCGCGAAGTCGTCACTTCGTTAGGTCGAGTTTTAACTGCACATAAAACTTTTGTGCGGCGTGACTGAGAAGCTCATACAGGTATTATTTCTCGACATCTGATTAAATCATTTTCATTGATAACCTCACCTTTAATTCACTTACACAAGTTACAGCACGTTTGTAAAAATATTCGCGAGGAGCTATAAAAATGCAGTACTCGGACGTTTTGCAAAAAGAGCGGTTGATCCCTCCGTCATGGGAATCGGCATAACACGATAGTCAAACGCGGTTTTACAAAGGTACTTCAATTCATTGTACATTGATAAATGCGAGCTTGCACACTATCTGGTGGTGTTTGGTGGATGCAGCACCATTTGATCTGGATGCGCAAACTTTGACGCCTGGTGGGACATCTCCATCCCAACAACTAACGCCCATGATAAAGAATAAACTTTTGTGGCAGCTGACGTAGCTAACATAAACCCGGACGCAGCGTACGGTGAACCCCGCGAAAAGGCACATAATCCATAGTAATCGATATGCGCTCGTGGAAGCTGTCGTCGTTTTAGGACAGAAACGCAAGGTGTGCGCTTTCCAGTAATTGGGTAACCCACACTTCTGTTCATGCATGCACTACCACACAGCGCTTCAGGAAAGGGAGCGGCAGAGCTCGCAGCTTGAGCCATGAACACGCGAAGTCGTCGCGTTGGCGTGTCTCACTGCAAGAAAGCACTGACTCAAACTTTATTAAATGAAATGGAGAGGTGATCAATGAGCCAGCCTCCGCAGCGCTGAGTAGGGTACCTCGAGGCCAGCGTTGAACGAAGGAACACTGGCATCCAGGCGCCCTAACATAGAGCAACATAGACCTGTTGCTGAGACTACCGAAGCGTGTCCTGTCGGCGTTCGTTTGTGTCATGATGCAGTACTTCACGTGTCCAAAACGGCGGCACCGCTCGAAGCCCAACAAGGTCACTGTGAAAGGGAGAACATGTGAAAGATACAAAGCGCGTTTGTAAAGACTCATGCATGAACGTAGGTGGAGCAGTGTCTGACTCCCTATCGTTGCGGACCGAGAGGTTGTGGCTTCGACTCCCAGGTCATCCAAATCATCAAAACTTTTTCTGCTTTTCTTTGTCGCTAGCATTCATTTCGGTAGCGCAAAAAAATTTTAACACGAAGACAAAGGACATAAAAACAGGACAGGCGCTAGGAAACAAGCTTTTCTTTGTCATCTGTTCAGATGCATTTTAACGACGTGACATCCGTGACGGAATTGCTGTCAGTGAAGTCTTGGTGGACGCCGGCATAAAACACTTCGTGTTAAAAGAAGTTCGGGAATGCGTTACCTCCGCATTTGAGGAAGGAAAGATATAGCGTTATCGTCAACGACATCTACACCACGTGACTATTCTCGTCATGGTACAGCTAAATTTATATTGCCTCAGTGTATGAGGCCATAAAGGTCCCATGTTGGCAAATATAGCTCTAGCCAACATTGTTGATTGGAGGAGGTATTGTCAGTATTGGCAAAGATAGCTTAAGCCAACATTTTTCGTTGTAGGTGTCACCAATAATGACGAGCTTGTATAAACGTTAGCTGCTTCAACGTTGTTTCTTGCGCCTTTGGCTGCGCCACAATTTTCGTGCCAGCGTTTAACGCTGGCTGAGCCGCTATCTCGCCCAGCTTTTCGATTGGGTGTTTACTTTAATAAGAGTTAGCCTTTATTTCGATGCACTTAAATGCACAATGCAGAGGCTTCGGCGTCTAGGCAACAAGCAAGGACACTCACTAGAGAAAATGCTGGTAATGAAGTCCGGCGAAGATGTATAAAACGTCCAGGTTCCTCTGCGGAAGGCTGGTCAAAATTCAAACCTTCATGTCCGAAGAAACATGACAGAAACACATATGGCACGGTCAGAAACGGAGGCAACATGATGTCAGGCTAAAGTTCTTCCTTGATGCAGTCATCGATGATTTCTAGTGCAATGAAAGTATGTAAAAAGCATCATAATACTTCTCATCACTGATCGAAGCAAAACTTTGAGTAGCTCATTGGTTTTGACGACACACGCTAATAAGCTTTTTGTGCCATTTATAAGAATCTACCTCGTCTGGTAAGATATCTGCGCAATTTTTGACTAATTCAAAGTGAAAAAGGCAGACTACCTTGGGTTGATTTTCTTCGGTATCACATATCTATGATGCTCGAATGAACACAACGTAGTCATGGGCAATCACTTTAAAAAACGTACACTGAGGTCCTGCGAAAAATCGCTTGCTTCTGCTGTCTTTTTGACCAGTTCTCCATTTTCCCACGCTGCATAGACTACCTGTATCTTTCAGGGGAGTCCCAGACATTAAGTTGTCAGAGAATCTTCCCTGGTACATTAGAAACAGTCGCATAGCAAAAAAAATCATCTCTAGGCGAGTTGGAAAGACATAGTTATTTCAAGCAGTCAGCCTTGCAGGGACCATCAGTGAGATCGTGTAGCGCAGAAACACATTCTGCGGAATTGGCATAGTAGGTACAAAGACACCCTTGATGTTGCGGGGCAAGAAGAATCAATGTCGGCCACAGGGAATAACACTTTGAGAGTTGAATGGGTGTGTCAGGATTAGCTTCTTTTAAAGAGACGATAGGCTTCTAGCACCATACGAGCTGAATCTTTTGTCAACATGTTGTTTCTTTCCGGTAATCAAAACAGGTAGATATTTTCAGTGTGGCTCTGCTGAGAGCATCCATGATCATCTTTAGTATAGCAGAACTTAGGTATCATGAAATCCCTTGAGTCCAGCACGCCGCGCGGCGACTGCAATCACTTGCTCGCCGTATCACGCTTCAACAATGGAATACGCAGGGTTTTTCCAACGCACGCCTGTATTCGATTGACCCAAATTTGCAACTTGGTTTGCCATCCGAGCTCTCACGACGCGATGCAACCTTACTGTGTCGCATGTGGTTGGGCGTGGCATTCACGAATGCGTATTCGTGTCTCATTGGAATGGCCAGCAGTGCGGCATGCGACTTTTGCGCCTGCGAGGAGACGCTGGAGCACATTCTATTCCACTGCCCATCATACAAGGCTCAACGACGTGTATTGGAAGCCAAGCTCCGTCACCTGGATCCAAGACCACTGACCGAAAAGAAGATCCTGGGACCTTGGCCTACGGTTTCGCATATGCGCAAGGCCACGAAAGCATTCTTGTGCTTCTTGAGGACCACCGGACTTCACGAGCGCCTGTGAACGAACACCGCGAGTTCGTGTTGTGTAGTGTCAAGCTAACTGTACAGCCATCTCTTTCTCAATCTTCTTCTTTCTTCTTTATCCTTTCCTTTCTATTATTCCCCCTTTCCCCTCCCCACGTGTAGGGTAGCCAACCGAGCCAAAGCTTGGTTAACCTCCCTGCCTTTCCTCTTCGTTTCTCTCTCTCTCTCTCTCTTGAGTCCAGCTGCGTCCTTTCGAGTGCATTCGGTGGAGACCATATTCCATGCTCATCACGCTAGCGTCGAGATCTACCTATCATTTAAACAATTTGTAGCGATAGACGAATGAAAAGTCTGCCCAAGGAACTATTGAAAAAAATACAGTAAATAAAGTGTTAGTAATGAATTGCTTCCAAATTTTGGAGCTTCTGGCAAGTCTTTTCTTTCAGAGAACTCTCTCTCGCCTTGCTTTTTTAAGGACCCTGTTGTTTTAATTAGGCGGCAATATAAAGCTTTTAATGCAAAAGCACAGCAGTGGGTGTCTTCGGCACTCTTAAGAGGAGGGGTGTCATTTCTGTAGAATGCTGAAGGATGCTCATTTGGGCCAGTTGGTGGTCAGTCATTTTGTTACTGTTTAGCTGATCTTTCCGCGGAGTCGTGGTCATGCCACGTAGGTGGGCGACCACGCCGACGTGGTGTATGAAACATTTATCCGCGATCTTCACTGCCTCAAAAACAAAAAGAAAAAAACTAACGATGCAGGCTATGCTGTTGGCTTTTGCGCCGTACCCTGTCAATAGGTTTGTGCAGCGCACACTCATTTTTTGGCGTATTTTGTACTGAAAGCCCACAAATTATCTCCTTCTTTGATGCCCAAGAACACTAGGCTGTAGTGTGCGTAACTGCTCAGCTATTTTGGCCTAGGTTGTATTCAGCAGCCGCCGCAGTGGCACGTGCTAGGGATGACCATCGCAGCTGTCCGACGTGGGATGGCATTATAAACACTTCCTGCGCATAAACATGATGCTGCCACGCGTGTTTTTAGTTTGACTTTTGCTGTATTCGGTTTACGCCCACAAAAAGTGTCAGCAGTGCTCAGCGCAGACCACGCCTCAGTGTTCGAGAAGCTTCACGATTGTAGTACATCGTTTTGTCAAGGTTGCGCGCAAGACGCGAACACTCGAGCTTAATCCACAACTTGGGCGACGAGCAGTGATCAGGCTGGAAACTTCGATGCGTGATGTATATTAGCACGTTCCAACGATGACCACGATATCGACGGCCGACGGTGTGTTTGCGGATATACAGCAAACACTGCGCTGGGCCGGCGCGCACTGTTTGCTGTAGTTTGAGTTTCCATTTCTCGGCCAAAAGTTCGGCGAAATAAAGACTTTCATTTTGGACACGTCGATTGCTGCTTCGTCATCATCACGAACACGTGACAATATGATAAGGTAACTGAAGTTATTCACATGCATCTTAGAACAACGAAAAAACCTGGTTAGATCATGAAGTGGCCCTGTGTCACGTTTTAGCGATCGGCCTCAAAGTACCAATGTGTTTTGAGCTGAAAATTGTAGCTGTTTGTGATGACTTTGGGGCAGGGTCGCTACGGAAAGAGACCGACGTAGAATACTAGCGTACAGATGGACGTCGAACATATATATTGCTCTATTTGCGCATGGACAAAACAACACATATGCTGCGGTTTCCCCATGCACTACCGATGAGGAGTAGATGTAAGGAATAGTGAACAATGAACGTTCGGCCTGCAGTTAAGTTGGAGCGACCGCCGTGCTGAGGCCGTCGTTGCAGCAGTGTCGGGCGGCAGGAGCCGCAGGGCAGACGTCGTATGACCGGGTAGTTACCAGCTGCCTCTGCGCCATGGTCGACGAACCGGTGCTTTTGAGTCCCCGGTTTCCGATGTCAGGATTGTGCTCATGAGCGCACTGTAGCATAGCACAGAAACGCTGTGCCAGCCCTCCTGTACAGGTTGCCCAGCGCTGGAAGAGGCAGGCTCAGAAACATCGCTGCTGCTCTCATGGGCCGTTCGTCCAGCTGGCAAAGAAGCCCGAAGATTTTGCGTGAGCCGTCCTAAAACAGTCGTTCAGCGGAACAGGCTGACCTGTCCACTCATCTGGTCGCCGCTTTTGTTCAGGCGTATGGCCTTGGGCCGGTGGGTACTCCGATGGGTCTGACGCCCAGCGAGGTTGCTCTGGTATGAAACGCAAAACCTCGCGGACTGCCTATGGCACGATATGCGCTTCTTCGAACCAGGCTTCGCAAATTAAAATTTTCGCGTGGTACATCTTCATAACGAATACTAACGTCCATGATCATGATTTAACTTGCTAAGGTTCAAGCTTGGGCGTGTCAATACGTAGTGCAAAGAAGGGAAAACGGCACTAAAATCTTGACAAACACGAAGGAAGACGGACGAAGGCGGGCGCTGACTTACTACTTATCTTTATTTTGGAATGTGGACACATTTATGCCGTGGCAGTCAACACACACGTGACTACCACCAATGTGCTATCACTCTGACGTCAACATCACCGCATCACCATTCTGTGTCACAAGCACGCGTAATTTATCTCAAAAATAAAAAAAATCCATTTCTTTCTGAGAGAGGGTTATAGACGCCATACTAACAAACTTGTCTTGAAGGCGTACTATTTCATCAGCTTCAATTATTTCTCTTGTTCTTTTTTCTTTGTGTCTGGCAATGACCTTTATTTCGCGAAACTTCGGAGTGCAGCCGCTATCACTGCAATGGATGCCAAGGTGGCCGCTAATAGCTTTGTGCACGTTGTACTCGTGCTCATTCAACCTTACATTTAAACACCTTCCCGTTTGACCTACGTATCTTTTTCCGCAGGACAGCGGGATCGAATACACAACATGTTCCGCGCATTCTACGAAGCTGGGTGTGTGGTTTTTTTGCGGAGAGCTGCTGCCAACTTGCGGGGTTGTTTACTTGCGCACACATAGTCGATAGTTTTCTCGGCGCAGAGAATAGCACTCTTACACTGGCATGCTTCGATCCCTATCTTTTTCAAATTATGTGCGATCCCATGCATATAAGGTATCACAGTAAACTTTTAATTTCTGTTGCAATCTGATTGCCTGTCCTGGGTGTTCATTAGCTTTTTAGAAGAGATTCTGCTACGCAAATTAATAGAAGTAATGGATAACCTGCTGCCTTGAGGCGTTCTAGCTGTTTACTGAAGCTCTCTGAAATTAAGTGGCAACATGACTTCTTTAGGGCGTTGATAAAGCATGTTGTGACAATAGATCTCTTCACCAGCTTTGAATGACAAGAATGAAAAGGCAGTAATGGCTTGCTGGCACGTGGCTCATATGCCCAGAAGATATGATCTGTGACAAATTTAAGCTTTATATCAAGAAACCTAATGGTCCTCCCCACTGGTAACTCATACGTGTAAACAAGTGTCTGAAAATACTTTCGGAATTCATTGAACAATTCAAACATTTATGACTCTAGGCCCCCCTTCGTCTGTGTTTAGAATAACAAAAAATGCATCTATGTAGCGGCAAACCTTGGTCAGTGTTCAAACTTTCAGTTGGTCCTGCAGTCGCCTATCTGGATGCGCTAAAAAAAGATCACTTAAAATCGATCCTATGCTGGAACCAATACAGATCCCGTTAGTCTGAATATAAACGTTGTCATGCCATGTTGCAAATGTCGAATTTAGGTGCATAGTTAAGAGCTCTAAAAAACGTTGCACCGATAAACCTGTGTAGGCGATTGAACCTTGCTTATTATCTGTACACTCTTCAACACAGCATAAGTTGACGATGTAGCAGGGAATAGTAAAGGTCCTGTTCGTCAAATGAGCAAGCCATGTAGCTTTTGTCGTTACAATTGCCCAAAAACGCAACCACATCGTCAGACTTTCGTACAAGGAAGGGGTCGTTTACCTCCAATTTCGTTAGTTTTTCTTGCAAGAACGAGGACACGCATTTCTGCCACGTGTCATTTTCCGATACTATCACCATTAGCGGTATGTCTACTTTATGAGTGTTCGCGGTGAAAAACATGTGCAGACTCACACCTTTGCTCTCATCTATAGATTTCACCAAGTGCTCAAGATTTTGTTTTTTACACAACTTTTTGGATTTTGGCTTAACCTGCTGCAGGGAAACATTTCGTTTAATGGTGAAAGCTGAACGCATCGCCTCATCAGCTTTTGATTTAAACGTACTGTTTTTCAAAACTAGGAAGCCACCTTCTTAATCATCATCATCATCAGCCTGTCTACGCCCGCTGCAGGGCAAAGGCCTCTCCCATGTTTCGCCAATCAACCCGGTCCTGTGCTTATGCTCTCATGCTCGGGGCTCTGTCCGTCCCGCGTCCCCCGTCCCGTGTCCGGCCACTTTCATGAAGTAGGGAAGCACCCATTATGTGAACCAGAACACTGTAGTAATATGAAGGCCGTCAACCCAACTACAATTATCAGAGTCATGGCCGAGAGCACAGAGAGGCTGCTTAGTAATGGCTAGGCAGGTGGTGTCTGTCACCCAGGTTGACCCCATTTCTTGAGTCATGGCCGAGAGCACAGAGAGGCTGCTCAGCAATGGCTAGGCAGGTGGTGTCTGTCGCCCAGGTTCACACGTGCATGTGTTTGTAGGGGGCTTAGTCCGTCCCTCCTTCCCACACCACCACAACGCATGCGCGTCTCCTCCCCCTCTCTCTCCTACGCTCACCCCCTTTCTCTCCTCTAGGAATCATCTACTCTACGGAGCGGCCCCCCGCGTCCCAGACCCCCCCCACAGCGCATGCGCGTCCTCTCCCCCTCTCTCCTCTAGAAATCCTCTACTCTACGAAGCGGTTCCCGCGTCCCACAGCGCATGCACGTACCCTGCCCCTCTCCTACGCTCCCCCCCCCCCCCCCCCCCCGTCCTTTCCTCTAGGAATCCTCTACCGAGCGCCGCGCACGACAGGTGGTGTGACAGCTGCATACTCCGCTGTGGGCACCACGGTAGTTCCGCGGTATGAAAATGACGGAGCGAGCGCGCCTCATTCTCTCTCCTGTGCAGCGCCGCGATGAGCGCCCGGGCCGCTGCCGCGAATCGGGAGCGGCGACGTTTCTCCCGCTCAAGCTAGCCATCTCCCCGCTGCTTCGCATCCACACATGATTCCCTTTAGCGGGAGATGGGGAAGACTTTTCTGTCTCCCCCCTCACGCGTTTGCCATCTCTTGGAATCCAGTCAGTTACCCTTAATGACAGGCGGTTATCCTGCCGACGTGCTACGTGCCCGGCCCATATCCATTTCTTCTTCTTGATTTCCACTATGATATCCTTAACCCCCGTTTGTTCCCTGACCCACTCTGCTCTCTTCCTGTCTCTTAAGGTTACACCTATCATTTTCCTTTCCATCGCTCGCTGCGTCGTCCTCAGTTTAAGTTGAACCCTCTTTGTAAGTCTCCAGGTTTCTGCTCCGTAGGGAAGTACCGGTAAGATGCAGCTGTTATATACCTTCCTCTTGAGGGATAGTGGTAGACTACCATTCATGATTGGATAATGCTTGCCGAATGAGCCCCATCCCATCCTTATTCTTCTAGTTATTTCACTCTCATGGTTCGGCTCCGCGGTTACTACCTGTCCTAAGGAGACTCCTTTACAACTTCCAGTGTCTCGCCACCTATTGCAAAGCGCTGTTCTCTGCCAAGATTGTTCCACATTACTTTAGTTTTATGCATGTTAATTTTCAGACCTACTCTTCTACTTTCCGTATCCAGTTCTGTAATCATAAGCTGTAATTCGTCTCCCGCGTTACTCATCAATGCACTGTCGTCAGCGAATCGCAGGTTACTGAGATACTCTCCATTAACTCCGATCCCTAACTCTTCCCAATCTAGGGCCCTGAAAACCTCCTGTAAACACTTACTGAATAGCATTGGAGAGATCGTGTCTCCCTGCCGTACGCCCTTCTTTGTTGGGATTCTGTCGCTTTCTTTATGGAGGACTATAGTGGCTGTGGATCCGCTGTAGATTTCTTCCTTTATGTTTATATAGGCTTCGTTGATGCCCTGATTCCGCAGTGCCTGCATGACAGCTGATGTGTCCACCGCATCAAATGCATTCTCGTAATCTATGAAGGCTATGAAGGCTTCTTTATCAGAGGGTAACAAAGCTAATGACTTAGATCTTAAGGACACCGTCTGCCGAACCGGAATGAAGGTGTGGACGTTTTGGTGAAGTGCAGACAGAGGGCAGAATTTCGGAAGCAGAATCTCTTCTAAAGAAGCTAAAGAACACCCAAGAGAGACGATCAGATTACAACAGAAATTAAACGTTTACTGTAATACATTATATGCATGGGATCGCACAATATTTGAAAAAGATAGGGAAGCATGCCAATGTAAGAGTGCTATTCTCTGCGCCGAGAAAGCTATCGACTATGTGTGCGCAAGTAAACATGCCCGCAAGTAGGCAGCTCTGCGCAAAAAAACCACACACCCAGCTTCGTACAATGCGCGGAACATGTTGCGTATTCGATCCCGCTGTCCTGCGGAAAAATATACGTAGGTCAAACGGGAAGGTGTTTAAATGTAAGGTTGAAGGAGGACGAGTACAATGTGCACAAAGCTATTAGCGGCCACCTTGGCATCCATTGCAGTGATAGCGGCTGCACTCCGAAGTTTCGCGAAATAAAGGTCATTGCCAGACACAAAGAAAAAAGAACAAGAGAAATAATTGAAGCTGATGAAATAGTACGCCTTAAAGAAAAGTGTGTAAGTATGGCGTCTATAACCCTCTCTCAGAAAGAAATGGATTTTTTATCTTTGAGATGAATTACGCGTGCTTGTGACACAGAATGGTGAAGCAGTGATGTTGACGTCAGAGTGATAACAGCACATTGGTGGTAGTGACGTTTGTTTTGACTGCCATGGCATAAATGCGTCCACATTCCAGAATAAAGATCAGTTGTAAGTCAGCGCCCGTCTTCGTCCGTCTTCCTTCGTGTTTGTCAAGATTTTAGCGCTGTTTTCCCTTCTTTGCATGATTTAACGTTTGTGCTTGCTAAAGTAGTCAACATACGCCTGGACAGTGCATATGCTGAAGCCCGCGCCACGATGGGAACAACAAGCACATAATAAACAAAAAATTGGGGGGACCCCTAAGCTTCGCCTTTAAGAGTTGAACGCTATAGAGATAACCACTTAATGCATACTTGCTATGCACCCAGTACGTTTTGCTAAGGAAATACGCGCAGTAAGGTGTGTACCTCTTGTAATGGGTGGCGAGCTTTAAACTGCGAAGTGGTTATGATAGTCACATGTTCTGACGCCCGATTGCAATGTACCACGCAATATTACTGGCATATTGCATGTTATATTGCGACGCTTATATAAAGGACGCTTGAGTTTGGGAAGCATGAAAGTTATTTTCACTGCATTTCCAAGCAGAGGCGTGGCTGTGGGGTGGAACAATTGCTTGCCACGCAGACGGCCTGGGTTCGATCCTCACTCGGACCCGGAAATTTTAGATGTGAAGCATCTTATGGCGAAGCTTAATCCGGCGGTGGTGGTGTGCCGCGTGACCACCCTTACTGCGCATGCGCAAGCCCTTTAAAAAAACATAAAAATGAAAACCTCCTCTCCCCCTCTCTCTCTCCTCTAGGCATCCCTCCCCACGGCAACCGTTACACCGTCACTGCGCATGCGCGTCCCCTCCTCTCTCCCCTCCTACGCTCCCCCCTTCTCTCCTCTAGGCATCCCTGCCCGCGGCGTCCACACTCCCACTGCGCATGCGCGTCCCCCCCCCCCCTCTCTCTCCTCTCCTATGCTCCCCCCCCTCTCGCGACGCCGACGCAGGCAACTTTTCTTCGCAATGCAGCGAAGGCTACGAAGCCAAATCGCGCGTATCCTACCGCTAATGAATGTAGTTCTACATTTGTGTCCTTATTTTCTACGTGAGATATGAAAAATACTGCCTTCATTTTTTGTATGTAGCTCTTTGACACAGGACGCGGCTCACACCAGTAAGATATTGATATTTGTTTTAATTTATTTGTTGGCCCTTCGCATTTTTGTGTATGTGAGAAAGCCGCGCCTTTTACGTCTACCTTGAACGCCAAGCGGCGTCTGCGTCGATATGAAACGCTGATCGCGCACAGCCAACACTTTCCACAGCGGTACGGAACGCATGACATACCGGACTACTTCGCGTAGTAGTACATGTGCAGAAGCTCCGCCGCTGTAGCTTTCCCTTCATTGCCAAGAAAAGTTGTCCGCGAGTATAGCAAGTTTCTTGGCTGAAAAGAGCCGGCAGATCCCGCGCACTGTGGGAATCGATGTAATGCGAAGCAGCCAGGAAGCAGCAAATCATGCTTTACATAATTTGCAAGTCATGTTTTTCATGTTAGGGCCTGTCATTTATGTTCGTCATACAGTCACGTCGCGCAATACCAATTTTGGTGTATATCAAGCTAGCGAACTGGACGCAAGCGCACCATGAGCGTGTCATCTAAATGGCGTTGCAGATGACATGCATGCCAAGATTTTCATGTTACCACCTGCCACTGATGTTCTCTATACTGACATGCCACTCAATACGAAATTTGGTGTATATCAAGCTAACGAAACGGCCGCGAGTGCGCCATGAGCGTGGAATGCAAGTCTTCTCGCTCATGACATGTCATGATTTTGATATCACCACTTGTCATTTATGTTCGTTATACAGTCATCTCACTCAATACCAAATTTGTTATGCATCAAGTTAACGAAACGGCCGCGAGCGCTCCATGAGCGTGGCATGCCAGTCATGTCGCACATGACAAGTCATGATTACCATATTACCACTTGTCATTTATGTTCATCATACAGTCATTTCACTCATTACCAAATTTGTTGTATATCAAGCTAACGAAACGGCCGCGAGCGCGCCATGAGCGTGGCATGCAAGTCTTGTTGCACATGACATGTCATGATTTCCATATTGCCACTTGTCATTTATGTTCGTCATATAGTCACGTCACTCAATCCCAAATTTGGTGTATATCAAGCTAACGAAACGGCCGCGAGTGCGCCATCAGCGTGGAATGCAAGTCTTGTCGCTCATGACATGTCATGATTTTCATATGACCACTTGTCATTTATGTTCGTCATACAGTCATGTCACTCAATACCAAATTTGCTGTACATCAAGCTAACGAAACGGCCGCGAGCGCGCCATGAGCGTGGCATGCAAGTCATGTCGCATATGACAAGTCATGATTTCCATATTACCACTTGTCATTTATGTTCTTCATACAGTCATTTCACTCATTACCAAATTTGTTGTATATCAAGCTAACGAAACGGCCGCGAGCGCGCCATGAGCGTGGCATGCAAGTCTTGTTGCACATGACATGTCATGATTTCCATATTGCCACTTGTCATTTATGTTCGTCATATAGTCACGTCACTCAATCCCAAATTTGGTGTATATCAAGCTAA
This sequence comes from Rhipicephalus appendiculatus, assembly GCA_030522465.1. NCBI lineage: Eukaryota > Metazoa > Arthropoda > Arachnida > Ixodida > Ixodidae > Rhipicephalus > Rhipicephalus appendiculatus. The sequence goes on from JALIZH010026460.1 coordinate 47,758, forward strand.
CAAAACGGCCGCGAGCGCGCCATGAGCGTGGCATGCAAGTCATGTCAAACACGACAAGTCATGATTACCATATTACCACTTGTCATTTATGTTCATCATACAGTCATTTCACTCATTACCAAATTTGTTGTATATCAAGCTAACGAAAAGGCCGCGAGCGCGCCATGAGCGTGGCATGCAAGTCTTGTTGCACATGACATGCACGTCATCATTTGCATTTTACCACCTGTCATGTATGTTCATCAACAGTCAAGTCATTAAATCCCAAATTTGGTGTATATCAAGCTAACGAAACGGCCGCGAGCGCGTCATGAGCGTGGCATGTAAATCATACTTTTCATGACAATTTGGACATGATTTTCATGATATGACCAGCGATATATGTTCGTCATACAGTGATGTTATGCCACACGAAATTTGGTATAAATCCCATTAACGATACGGCCAGGAGCTCACAAAGTTGTAGGCGGCTAGATAGATAGATAGCTAGATAGATACGCTCAAAGTCGCCGAAGTTCGCTAAGAAATGCTTCGCATTGAAAAACGGACTGCTCGCGCTGCACAACCGTTCACTGGCCACCCCGTATATATGGCACTGAATCTTGACCTGCAAGGTGGTGCCGGTGGGAGATTTCTCCTGTGCGTTGTTGAACAATTAAAATTCGCAGCGTGCGCGTTAACTAAAAGCGGACTGCGGGTCTCTGTGTCCAGTCGCAGTCTTCTGTCTCTCATTGCCCATTAGCAGCGATTGGCATGTTCCAGTAGGAAACACCGCTCCATCACTGCGTGCTTTGCGCCTCCCCAGTTTTCTCTCCTGCGCATCGCTGCGATGAGCGCCAGCGTCAACGCCGCCGCCAGTGTAAGCGTTAGCGCCCGCTGTTTCGCATCTGCACATGGTTCCCTTTAGCGGGAGATGGTGTAATTTTTATTATTTATTTTATTTGCATATTTCTCGATTTTTCTGTCACGGACAAGATGGTGATTTTTCGCTCACAACCAATGACGCCGACACCGACGCCGGAATTACTGCGAAACGAGCTTTTAACGCTATCGCGTTAATAAGTCGTCATTTCACGAGAGTATCGGCCAAGGCGCGCGCATCAGTAGTAGGGTAACTTACGTGTGTGCTCATATATAGTACACAACCAGACGGCACTTCAGGAACGCAAGAGGCAGTATCAATAAATTCTAAGCGCACAAACAGACAAGGTAAAAAAAAACACGCAGGACACACAGGCGCTAACTTCCAACACTTTATTGAAGCCAGGAGAACGGAATATATAAGGGCACACGTGACACACGTGATCAAGCGGAAAAGATATATAGTTTAGGAGATAAATGTGTGGCCAAACCGTCGATCGCTCTATCATTCAAGTAATTATGTTACCTGCGACGTCATTGATGACGTCTCATTTTATGCCTCCTGAGCCGGCGTCATGTCAGGTCACCTCTGCCCTTGTATATTCCGTTCCCCTGGCTCCAATAAAGTGTTGATAGTTAGCGCATGTGTGTCATGCGAGGTTTTGCGTCCTCGTCTGTTTGTGCGCTTAGAATTTATTGATCCCGACACGTCACCCGTCAATGCTCATCGGTAGGTAACAGCTCTTCAAATATGAGTGATTGATAGCATTTTGAAGAGGGATGCGTATTTTTAATGTGATGTATCCAGGCAATCCGAAGGACGACCTCTGAACGGAGGTCCCTGGTGGGGTGGCTACATTAAACAATGCACCTGCCTCGCGGCCCTTGGGCTCAACAGCTTTGGCGAGGCTCTTGTGCTGATGACATATATCTCCACCATAGTTTTATTATCAAGACCTCTGGGCATTCATTCTCACTACGCACATTGCACGCCATTTCATGATTTTAGTACCCATATGTTATACCCGCCTTAGTGTGAGAAATTTTAAGGCCCTAATACAGCCACTTACCATAATCAATGTCCACATCTCTGTTACCATAACCTGGAGCTCTTTGGCCATCAAAGGGCCCTTGCGCCATAAAACACATATATCATCAACATCACCATTATCAACATCACACGCAAACCCGATGGGAAGACAAAGTACGCAGCAGGGTCGTCGCCGAATCTAACCACCGCTTACGGCGCATTGCATCCACCGTACAGGTTTCTACAATAATGCCCTGAAACAACCGAAGCGCTCCATATCGGCGCACGTCGTCTCATGATGCACTACTTCACTTCACCGATCCCAGACAGCGGCACCGCCCCCGCCAACCAAGACCACTGCCAGATGGTGGTGGGAAAGATAGAAGACGGTTTTATGAATCCTCGAGCGTGTGCGTCGATAGCCACAGTGTGTAGGGCGGCCGGCACATATCGTCGTACACTGAAGGGTCGCGGGTTCGACTCCCAGGTCATTCAAGTGAGCAGAACTTGTTGTTTGTCATCTGTTTGTGTGCATTTTACCAACGTCACTTCTGTGACGGAAAGTACGTTAGCGAAATTTTGGTGAACTTCAGCATAATACGGTCAACACGCTCCTTTCATTTATTTTTATGCTACCGCGGCCTTACGCGTCAACTTCTGCCTTGCGCAAACCGCACTCGAATGACTGGGAACCTTCTAGATAATATTAGAACCTTCAGAAAAGATTACGCGCTCAACGCGTTTATTCTAGAACTTACGCGGCCGCTAGTGATAACGCTGGAATCTTCGATGGCACATGAATAAGTACTTACGCGCTTCACCGCATAGTAGCACATAATCGAAGGCTGACGCTCTGTTCGCCGCTATCAGTGCACAGTATGTATTGCTTGTTGTTTGACTTACCGTTTCCTGGCCATCAGTTCGGTCAAATAAAGAGTTTCATCTTGAACTCACAGACTGCTTCATTCGTCAACGTCCCGAGCACTTGACAATACACTTTCATGTTAAAATATCAGTGGCGCTGCCATTGAAATATTTTTGTTTTCATGGCGAGGGGGGAAAGGCCATCATACGGCTCCTATCGTGGTTGGTGTGGTAGGTGCGATTCAGATTTACCATCCATGCCGCAGTGCTCAACAGGTCTCACAATTGAAGGTACTTGTTGAGTTCCTGCTTCGGCAGCGCGGGCACTTAATTTAAACTACGTCATACTGCGTAGCCATTACGAAATTCGCACGTCAAAATGCTGGCAGCAGATTTTTATGGTGGGGAGAAAATGCATGTAGCACTATTAGCCTTGAAGAAGGGAGACTGCCAGAGCTGCGAGGTAGTGCGACTGGCGCAAAGCTGCGCATTTGTCTGCGCGAACCATGCGATAGGGCTGGGCGGGCGGTGGATCCACAGCGATCGGTTGTGAGGATTCGATGTGACCATTGTTATTTGCATTATCGATCAATTGTTCTGGATGTACTCAGAAGCAGGTGAAGCTGACCCTGTTGTTGCTGGTCCAGTGGTTGAATGTCCGCAATAACGAGTGACGAGGCTGCTGAACAGATGAGCGGCATTGGGGGTAAATATACAACTCCGTATGCGTTAGTCTTCACAACTTATGAGGCGCAACAAAAAGGGACTCGTTGGCTTGTATCATGTTCTATCTTTTGTTCTGATTAACAAGGTTTGAGACATGAGCACCCAAGTTTCATCTCGCAGCCGACCTGAGCTGGACTCGCATGTGTTTACGACGGCTGAATTACGGGTGAAGGCCGCAACTGGCATTACAGCCTACTGCCAGTATCTCAGTGTGTGCTCGCTCACGTGTGCAACGGGATTTCCGTTCCTTATCAACGTAATGG